>JAQGBX010006919.1:0-11955 GCA_034698745.1 Megaphyllum sjaelandicum | reverse complement strand
ACCATTATAAAAATTACATCAATATTTGTGCATAAAGGTTTCTCATAGTTACATGTACAGTAAAACCTGGAAAAGTGACCACCTTTGAATGGTGACCACTTTTTAGTGAATTGTTTTTTTCTAGTGTACATCTCCTTTATAAAAATTCTCTGTATAGTGGCCATGACCACCTGTCTATTGTGTGCAGTGACCAGTGTGTGTTGTCGTTTTGCAATTTTTACATTGCCAATGTACCTTAAAAAGTCGCTAGAAAACAGATGAGTCACGTAATTGCTTTAACTCTTGGACATGATGATTCTGTACTTTTTTGGTTTTTTACTACGTGTATTACAGTCTTCATGTATAAGTGCAGTGCACATGTTCATTATTCAAATTTAATTCCGGAATTCTTTGTATAGTGACCACCTGTGTACAGTGACCAACATCGCAATTTTTTTTTGTGGTCACTCTATGTAAATCATAAAACTTACGAATTCAAAATGGCGTCAACATGAAGTTAAATTTAAATTATCATTTAAGTATTTCGATCGAGTCAATCGTTTTCATGATAATCTAAAAAAACTGGAAATCTTCGCAAACTATATCAGTTCAGACCTGATATTTTACCGTACAATGATACGGTATAACTCGAAGAGTTTCAATATCTTCTCAGTGCATAACACGCAGTATAATTCCGCATTGTCCCAGTTCATGATATCTAGAGAATATACATTCTTACACCCTTGTCAATTCCAATCTGGTTTTGGAGGAAGACAAAAACATTCATTCGTCGCCTGTTCTCAAGCATGCATCCTCCCAAGTTCGTGTTTAATATCGGCTTAAGTGATCCGAGATCAGGTTTCCGTAACGGGTCAGCGGTGTGGCACCGGAGGCCACAGAAGCTACGAGGAGATTGCCAATGAGCGTGTAGCTGTCCCAAATCTCTGGTTTTTGGATGTTGAATAAACAAGCGTTCAAGTGGCCCGTTCGAGGGAGGTTCAGCGCACCCGTAATAGCGAGATGATTGGCTAATTTAATCAAGCCACCATTTCGGGAATACCAATTTGCACGCGTGGAAAACGGGCCTACTAAACAAGCCCTTGGCATTCATGGTGAAATGCAGCATCTTCGGAGCTGCATGCAGCTACTCCCAAAGAGAAAATGCATCGAAATAATGGGATGGAAAATGACAAAGACGAGGCAAATAAGCGTGGCAACACGAGCTTCATCTCCATTAGCGCACGGCGATGCTTAACTAAGCATTAAATTAATCTGATGCAATTAAACATTGCGCGTATACACGAAGGTGCATGCTTCGGACCCCGATAGCAGCAAAAGCGGAGAAGTTAAAAAGTTTTTCATAATTAACCTCATAATTGCAATAATTTGCCGTTTTAGCAAAACAAATTCTGCGCATAATTTGCCAAAACACTATCTTGTATATTAATTAAGGCTCGTTGCGTGAAACGAAACTGCGAGATAAAACAGCCGACAAAAGCGACGTCTTGTCGATGCCAAATTTGCGGAGATGAAACGGGTAATCAGCCGTGCGCACTATCAAATGCGGAAATAATCTTTGCAGATTTGAAAAAAAAAAACGCCTACAATTACACGTACATATGCGCGGACGTCAGCATCTTCCGAAATAAACGCTAACTATAATACGTGATGCGCCGTATACGTTAATTACAATTTCATTGCCAAATTACCTCAGATCGAAAAACATTCAACGAAGCGTTAGACGTTAAACCACCTGTTAGCAGATTTCAGCACATCTCCAAATTCCCCAATGGCTCGTTCATTGCGTGGGAGTGCTCTGCGTCTTGTTTTGCATCTTATGCTTTTTTTAGCTCAGAATTATTCTAGAATGCCAAACAGAAGATTAATTGCAGCATAGAATTATGCTGAGGTGAAAACGCCTGAACGAAGCTTCTTAATTTGCAACCGGAAGTGTACGAGTGTGACCGCACTCGTAGAACGGTGACTCGCCGCTAGGTTTTACAATCAGCATCCTTTGAGAATCAGTGTGCAAAACACACCTTCAGTTGAGTGTTTTTAACATTTATAGCGGAGTAATATTCAACATTTTATTTGAATTCCGGGGTTCCGAGTATAATCACAGCTAATTATTTCCAAGCTCATCGGAGCAAATACTATTTATAAAATTCACGCAACAGAACATTTCAATAAATATCAATATACACTGCAGCAGTGCAAGATTTTGGTATAGAAAACATGTGTTTAACCTATGTGTCAAATAGGTGAAAAAGGCTATGCATCGAGTATGCGCATTATCATATTTTGCATGTATATTGTATTGTATAACTGCAAAGTATTTAGATGGAAAGCAAGTAAATTATTTGGAAATCAAGCTTGTATAAAATGCATTAATGCAGTTTCACGAGGATAATGATCTTATAATTCCAATTAATTTCTGAAGATTTCATTATACATGTACATTTATGTACAACTGGGATATTCCAAGTACGTAATTGCGATACACTCTGTAGATATTTTTTCCCCAAATTTTAACATTTCTCTATAAAAAATGTGAAACTAAAGGCGTTTCCCTTTTCTTTCTAGAGTACAAAGATGCCACGAAGAAGTACCACAAAGAAAATCTGTGGTACTCGCATGCATACTATCAATTAAGCAGCAACGGTGGATTCCATATCCTGGGCTAATCTGCGCATGCTTTATTAGAAATTTTAATGAAAAGCAGGCAATTAGCTGCGTGGTGCTAAGATAACACGGTGCGAACAGCTCCTCCAAGAACCAGTGCCAATGGCATGCGAGGCAGTTGAGTTGAATAACAGAGGAAGTACAATCTTATCTGCCATCTCCAGGCACCAAAAACCAAGCATTATCTAACTTCTGACAACCCCAAACGTATAAAACTGCAATCAAGAAAACGTGAACACAAAAAGAATCCCCTGAGAAGAATCGGCGCTAACACAAAAACACATTGCGAAGTAATTCTATTTGGTTTCACATTAACAACAGCATTAAAAATGTCATCACTTTTCTTAAAATGTACGCAAACGGTCGTATTCACATCGAAATTAAAACTTCCATTGATTAAAGATGGTAAGGTACGGTACATTCCTCAATGAAATTATTTTGTTAGGAGACCTTCTTCAATTTTATTTTCAGATTAAACCAATTTTATTAGGAATCTGTTTTTCTTTTATTTGGAAACTAGCTTCAAAAATCTTAATTTGCAACCGAATCAACAGTTTAGCTCAAGTTGCACATTGCTTGAAAATTTAAAACCAAAATTGAAATTGTAAACTAAAACATCTCTTATAATTTTACATTCATAATCTGGAATAAAACTTTCAAATATTTGAATGATTTTCCAGAAAATGTTTAGTCCAAAAACATCCAGCTATACACTTTACTAATTTTATCTGAAAATTTTAAGAAACTGCACTTGCTAAACTCTTTGTTAAGATTATAATTTTTTATTTTTATTACATATAGAACACGACAGATTTACATTTTTTTAATTTTCCGCGTGTTAATTCTAAATAACATCGTAATCGTTAACATTATTTAACCTGTTGCACACGTTGATCACTAGACGTCGCTTTTTGAAAATATATTATCGAAGGAATCTCAATGTAGGCCTGGAAAAGTTGAACATGTCAAATTTCCAAATACCTATAAAGTCAAAATGGACCATACTCCAAGTATGGAACATTCCTTATATGCGTTACACCCACGTTGTCCAAACGCCCCACAACCCTCACCCCCCGTCCATGCCTCGATTACGACCTATCCACGAAACATTGCACATTTGCACGTTGTCCAAAACTAACGATTAATTACAATTTGCACATAAAAAAGCATCCTCGATACGCAAGTTTCCTCAATATTTCCAGCGCAAGCAAGCAAGCAAGCTAGCCGCAACCAGAGCACGATATGTTAAACGAAGGTGGCAGCGCCACGCGGTGGACAACGTCAACATCATCATTTTAAAAATAATTGCGCATTAATCATTTTTAATTAAAGCGTGCTGGCTGCCGAGCTGCGTGTCACGATTTCACTTTGCTGATTGCTCCAGCTCCCAGTGACAACACGGTGGCAATGGCATATCACGGCTATAAGGGAAATGGGGTTGGTAGATGGCGCGGATTGAACAAGATGATGGCGGGGGTTGCGCAGTTTACTTTTTTTTTCTGCCAGCTCGACATCTCGTTTAGTTGGATAAAGATTACGCCCTATTTGTCTGCTTCGTTAAGCCAATTTAACCGCCATCATGTTGTTGGAATGAGCTGACGTGAGCGGAATACGAAGAAGGAAGAAAGCTCAACGTTGTCAGAGTGACAAGTTCTGATAAAATGTGGAAATTCTTGACCATTTGCAGCGTTTCGAAGCAACTCACGGCCCGAGACAAAGTTACCGAGTTGCAAAATACTGATTTGTAAGAGTTGCTTAATGCGAGTGCGTCTGGAAGCGTGGATTTTTACCAGAAACTGCGTGACAGCACTTCAGCAAACTGCTTTCTTGCATTTAGAAAGTACTCGTGAGAGACACGAGTGGGTTAATATATAAGTTGTTGTGATTTTTTTTCCTATACGACAAGAATTTTGCTGGTAAATGAGATTTTGTCGAAAGTTATATTTTCCCAGAAAACTAATCGTTATTTGTATACTGAGATAAGTTTTAGAAAGAACCCATCCTTTCGTATAGCATTTGAAAAACATAAAAAAAACTCGATGAATTATTACATGCACGTACAATTCCGTGCATAATTCATGTCAAAATTGAAGCAAATTCCACGAAAACGGATAAACCAATTTATACAGACAACACTGCATGCACGTTCGATTACAGTAATAATATTCATGACTATTTGTTTTAAATGCAAATTTACCATCGCGACATGTAATGATCGTGGTTCTAAAAGTTTAAATGTAAATTGAGACTCCAGGACTTAATTGCAATGGAGATGCTAAAATTTTGAACGAGCCTATAGAACGAATTCATACGAATTCATACGAATTCATATATGTATATCGATTGGCTTAAGCGACCATCGCTCCTGAAGATCCGCAATTTGCTCGCTAAATTCGGATTATCAGATTATGCAAATGTTAACATATTCGCAAAAAAAAAACCAACAACTACGTAAACCTAAAATAAGCTTTTCGCATGAATAATTTCTGTCCTAATATTCCCTTTTTGACGCATGTAGCGGTTAGCTGTGACGTTAATGATGATAAAATTGCAACAAAAAGCTTCGCTGGGGGTGTATATTTATAGCACGATGACTTTGATAAGCATGTTCTACGCGTTCACTCTTGGCTTTTAAACACCATAACTCGCGATCAAAAAGCCTATAATTACATAATTAATAAAGAAGGAAGGGTTGCTCGTGAAACGTTCTATATTTGGGTCTAAAATGGCAGGCGAAGAACATGTTCGAAATATGAAATATGAACGCTCGATTTTTATGCAACATAAAAACGTGTTGCAAACAGACTTGCTTGAATTGAAACTTGGAGTATATATGTATTCAAATGGCAAATGACATGAATTTCACACGTAAAAACCAATTAAATTTACACCTCACTGACATTTCTTTTAAACTTTTGTTAATGAAATATATGTACAAGTAGATATGCACGCGTACTGCAAGTTTGGATCAGCAAGATATCGCGCAAATTGATTAAAGGTTTTGTGTAATGGTTATGCAAATTACACACTCGTTATACAAGTACTGTACATGTACGACGTGCTAATCCCAATTTGTTTTTCAAGATATTTTCAAAAAAATTACATTTTCTGGACACATGATTTTTGAAAAAATCAATGAGTATTCATGCAAGAAATCATGTCTGACACGTATTTTACACATCCACGACGGGACGTTAATGGGTCATGCTTATTAAATTTTAACCATATACCTTTGCATAAGTATCAATTAAAAAGCTTTTAATCATACATTTTTCTGGTTGGGAATATAATTTAAAGTACTGTATATATACTGTACATGCACCACATTTTACTTCTAGAATGGTAACCTGCATTTTTAACACAACGTACCGTGCAACTGATCGAGTTGCATGTTGCCAGAGCAAAAATTAAAACATACATGTAAGTACATGCAGTGTATGTCGTAATTGCACATTTACAACACAAAACATGCACATATACTCTCGTAAGTTCCTTTGACCAAAAGTGCATTTTCGTAACTGGAAAGGTGAAAATCAAGTTTTAGTTACGTGACTAATTTGTTGTTCCGTACAATAATTACAGCAATGCCACGTTTCACTCAAACTCATGGCGCAGCTGAAGCGAAACCAGATTTGATCCACGCAGTGTGAACCACCAAAAAAACAAAAACCACTGTGCGTACATGTAACTTTATGACGGCTCCGTCGGCTCGTATACAGTGTACATGTATTACATCCCCAGCAGTTTCCACGTGTCCTCAGGTGAACACGACTTCTGGCTTAGTTTCCTTTTCTCCTGGACCCCGAAAGGTCACGCACGGCCACTAAATTTGGGCTTTAAAACGACTAATTCGGCGATAAGAATGGCGCATTAACAGATATTTCGACGCAATGAAACGAGATTAAGTTCGGAGGGGGAAGAAAAGAAAATCCCGTGCCAATGGTACTCGAGCACGCTTCCGTCACAATCAACAGGCAGCCCGAGCGTTTAAAACATGGTCATTAGCACGCTATGCCCATGACGCAAAAGTGCTATTATCATGCACGGATATATAGTCCTCACCAAAGTTTACGATAATGCCTGCATGCGGTGCTGCCACCAGGATGATGTCTCACGTTCTTGCATAAATAAAATGAATAAACATCTCGTAACCCTGAAATTGTGCATTTAAATACACTATATGGTCACGTGATACCGGCGTAATGACGAAATTTCGTAAGGTAATACACTTAGCTTCGCTGATTGTTCCATATTTTGTTTTCAAAATTGCGCAGTTCACTATACAACTTGAAAATCCAGAAGTTAATCCAAACATTCAAAAACATCCTTAAAAAGATGCGAATCTTCAGAAATTATTTTCGAGTTTCACTTGGCGAACTATGCAAGTATATTTAGCGATCATGAATATTAAAGTCAAAAAGACTGAAAAAGTCAAGTCTGAACCACTAAATAATATATACACGAGAGAAAACCGGTGACGTTTTCAAGATGGCGCCAACGACCGTTTACGTCTTCAATTGCTTAATTCATTGTGAATACAGCATTGCAGTGCCGGTACTCATGTTTGTTGCATTTTGCCTCGGTATGGTCAAATTTGATACTTGAAGGGAGGAGTTTAAAATCTCATCGCAATTCCACCCCCATTTTGGACATCTAAAAAAAGCACTAACAGGCGTTTCTCGCTCAAAAATTGCGAATAATCCGTTGATAAAACTATAGCAGGGGTACCGAAGCAGGTTGTGCTTGACCCTTCCGCCACCCCCGCTCCGAAAAATTGCGCTATAAATCCGAGACTATAAATACAGGTTGGCATCCGCAGCGCGGGCCCAGAGGAGGGGGGGGGGGAGGGTGCGAGGCCTGTCCCACTTGTGCAAACAATGTTGCCGTCACTCATCCGGCTCGTTTCGTTTTGCACGTGAGCCGGGTGGGGGTGGGGATGAGCAGCGAGGCCGTAATTACGGGGTACCGCGTACCTGTTATGAAAAGATGCTCGGCAGGGGGCTAACCATGTTTACCTTAGGAAATGACAGCACGTGCACGTTCATTGCGAGGGTAATTAGACGCTGTCTTCCATTCAACTTCAAAAAATGGCCACCCTCTCTTCAGCCTCATGCCAATTATGCAATGGGCAACAGAGGGGGCGAGCGACGTACCCCTGCATGCCTAGGAAACAAAGGGGGAGCCGGAGGGCCATCTACGGCCATATCGGCCAATTAAAATCGCAACACGGGTAGGAATTTATTATTCTAGCGAGGGTTGGGTGCCAAGGACGCACAGCCGCCATTCAGCGGGGGATGGGGGTCGTTCCAAAAACAAAACAAGGTCTGGAATTTTGGAACGGGCAAGTTCGACGTCGTCGGGGAAATGCAAGGTGCAAACCACACGTTCCTATTATAATTGTTTTCCAATTATTCCAAACAATCATTTTATCGAGATCAAGTCGTATTCCCGTTTTGGCAAGAACGGATCGACATGATCTCATGACATGAGAACAAATAGAAAATACATAAAACACGTATACAATTACATAGAGGCGTCTGTACATGTACATGTATGCATGGACCATACCGAAAGTTGGTTTTGAATTGAAAAAATTTACATGGACATGTGCCCATCCAATGTTTGGTATGGCCATGCATATCACATTTTTCCCTCCGGATTAGGATCTGTTCCGGTTAAGTTTAATAACGATCTATAACAGATGACCCGAGATCCAATTACTGAAATTTCGGGGAAAGTTGGATCAACTTCAACTGGTACGGATGCGGTTGCAAATGTTGTATAAACGTCCCTAATTAGCCCCATCTACCATCATATGCTCATGCGCGGCCACACACGTGACGTAATTATACGGTACGGATTTGGTCGACGTGAATAGTATACGGCATAACTTTGTATTTCATGCACGTGTTGCTTAACAATAATCGACGCTATAGGGATTTATTATAATGCACGTGATGTGGAACGCATCAAATGGGTGAATTAGTGTACGTTACAAGAAAGTGATTATATTGCACATCAAAGCCTGCTTCAATTTTAACTCTGTGCAGGCAAGTCTATATCGCCAGAAAAATAACTAAAGAAAAGAACGAAGTTATAATCACTTCCGTTATATAGACAAGAAAAAAAATCCCTAAAATCGATTAAAAAGTTCAAAAGTATATGATGCTTTTTGCCGAAAAGCACCTACATCCCCGAGGCAATGTTTTCGAAGAGAATATATATTTTAAAATTTGACAAAATAAGTTTTCAGTCGAACGAGCACACAGAGGAAGTCTTATTTCGCCATATTCTGCTAAAAATTCCACCAGAATGTTATAACAGACAGTATACACGCGTTGAGTTCCTGAGTAAAACTTCAATTAAGGTACAGTACGTGTAATTTCCAACACATTCCGAAAAAGTGAAGAGTATGCCTACGTGGCTAGAATGAGTTGACCAATTAAGTAAGAAAGAAATCGGTTCTTAACAGAAATCTCACGAGACTGCGGGGGCATTCGACAATAGAATATTTCACAAATATGATGCACAATCATGGTCACTTTACGATTATTTGGAACAATAGAGAGCACTTCGAGAGAGTGACATTTGCATGGGTGAAAAACCATCAGGAATGAGGATCGAGCGTTGTTCAGAGGGAGGAACTGTTTCAGGTTTCGCTCGAGTCATTTTTTCACAATTTTTGAATTTTGATATTAGGGGACCACCCACGGCTGCGTAGAAACTGACCCCCTGAGGCATAACCTCATTACCGAGCGAGCTCCCTTAAGCCAAGTATTTGGGAGTTGAGACAGTTTCGTTCTTCGCATGCATGCAGATAGCGAAGAAGAAGAAAAAAATACTGTTTAACTTCATACGAGAATGTGTTTTTTTAATAAAAAAAAAGTTCACCTCTTTATGAATAAAAAAGTGGGTATTTTTTGCGTCGAATTTCACAGGTTCGTGACCCCTTCGCGTGCAACCGGTGCTCGCCAAAAACTGTTATTAGTTAACGAGGATCCTGCCACTTTTTCCAGCCCTTTACCCGAAGCCACAGAAAATCCCATTTCTCGCGCACAAAAAACGATAATAAGTTTTCGAGATAATTTTGCGAGCAACAACGGCCAATTTGGGAAGCCAATAACTGACGTTGCGCCACGTATGAAAATGTATGCGGTAGGTCTATACGTGCCTATATATACCAAAACAAAATTGAAAATGTTACACCGAGTTGCTGAACGATTCGTACACTAAAACGTGCGCGAGAATTTCGTACCGATTTTTATATAACTGTGTGTTGATTTTTGTACTTTTAAAAAGAGTTGAGGTTCATTAAAAGTACGTGTATAATATCCTAAATCCTCCATCTTTTATAAAGATATTTGAGAGCACTTTCCAATTAAAAATGGCGACCACATCATCGTTATTGGCCTTCCAGAAAGGATCTTCGAAGAACCAAAAAATTTGCCCTGGTGAAGTAAGGGAAAGAACCCCAAAAATGTGTATGATATTATATATAATGAATATTTGTTTAATGTGCCCAGCGTCGTGCATATACCAAAATAATGCATACATACAAAAACAAAATATAGTGAACAGATTTTTGAGGGGTTCTTTCTCACACGTTGATGCATTTAAAATTTGGTACATTTGCTGATTTCGACATTTGTGATGGTAACAGATGCATGACCTTCATTTTCCTATAGTATTTGAATTGCAATAAAGTGGTAAAAGTACGATTGAGACTTGCGCTTAAACACGGGTTTCTTTTTGCGGGTAAATTTGCTGATGTAATATGTACATGTACCCATGCATGTTTGTCACGGACATTCTGTAAACTAGAAGAAATTTCAAATTATCAAAATGTTCTTATTATATATGTAACTACCAAATATATACTTGCATCTACGGGTATATACGGGTATATACACCCGTACGTCGTACATATATAAACTGCGCCGAACAATAATTCGGACATTATTTTTTTAGTGATGTCAAGGCTGGAAGAATTTCAGCGCAACTTTTGGTTTTTATTATTGTAATGTCTGTTATTACTTGGATTTATTTGGTAGTTTTCTATTTTTGTTTCTGGGACATGCATTTGCGGTTTTCATTTGGAAACTCGTCTCACATGAGAATTTTTTCCTCGAATGCATGGTATATCTCATTTAGGTGGAATTTATGATACAAAAGAGTGATTAACTCATCTTTTTTTTCCCCATTTTTTGCCTAGAGGAATGAAGCATTCAAGTTCCTAAGAAAGCAAACAATACCAAAACTAATAATAGTTGTTAGATTGCAATAAAAACGTCTAATGATAAGCTTGGAACAGCGTACTAAACTTGACATTGTCATGGCCGCAAATGAGAACAAAGCGTAATATTGCCTTTGACCCTCTCACGCATTAGCGTCTGGATGCGTGAGAAATTCTAGCCACATCTTTGGCGGCGGCCATATTGTGTATGTGGCAGCATGGAAACATTCAAATGTTGATGAAGATGCACACTGCACATGGCAGAAACAGAATTATATTCGCATTGTTATTCGTGGTGCAACGATAAGAGCGTGACACTTCTATAACTTTAGTGAGTGCAAGTTTAAAACTTGTAAAAAAGTTTTCAATCATGCAATTCAATATACTATATCTTCCCAAAAAATCAATTAAAGATAAATGAAAAGTTTAACCTAAAATAAAGGATTGAAATATTGATGTTAATTATAGGAACGTTCTAAGAATGCAATCGTGCAATTGATGTGACGCTTAGTGGTAAGCGTCTGCAATACCACTAAGCCATACTGGTTTTCAAGCGACTGGTAACAAGTTCAAAGTGCTCCTATACCCATACGATCGAAACACGGGCGTTCTAAAATTTCGGCAAAAAATGGCGTCATGCCTTTCATGCGAAAAAAGACAGATTTACGACAACGTCGTCGTTGCAAAACGCGAGCAAAAACGCCGAGCCAACCTCGTATGTCATCATTAAAAGATGAAAAGATGAAAATATCAGTCATTAGCTAATCAGCTTCCTTCAACAGGTTCAACTTATTTAATCCGAACGATATAAATTCACTGATTAGCTTCATTATCGAAAGGGCAATTAATTACGGTTATTGCAGTCGTGCCGAAGATAACTTTTTATCAACTTTATTTAGATTATGACTAGAGGCTTAATCGTAATATTTGGCTCCCCGAAAACAAGCGCCTGCCGAATTCGCCTCAACTTCTTCATCCTCCAGAGCACAGGTTCCCAAACTTTTTTGACCTACCGCCCCCTTTTCGAAAAAAAATTTACTCACCGCCCCCTTTTCTAAAAA
>JAQGBX010006918.1:0-11959 GCA_034698745.1 Megaphyllum sjaelandicum | reverse complement strand
CGCTTGAATAAAGGGACATGGTCCCGAAACGTCGCGTAGAAAACTACTGACTGGTCGTGACATCGTTTGCTAATTATGTATATTTTTCTATGATGATTTTACAAAACCGTGGATAACGTTTGCATATAGTATGTCAATTTGACATTGTCTTGGTCAGGGAAATTTGTTTAAAAACTTGGAAATCTCGGAGAAGTTGAATTCCTTCCATTCATATACATTCATAATCACCTGAAACTTCGATGAAACTATTTCTTATCGTTGAAGTCATGGTTTGTTTGACGTCTGATGATACGAACTTCAATTTACACGAACAGATTCAGCCGTCGCATTAGATTCATCTTAACGATGTTCGACTACATTAAATTTTACTACCATAATGCATCCATAATTTTTGAACTGCACTTGGTAACATTTGATCCCTGTAGACTGCTGAAGAGGTTTCGTTCGTCGAAGATCGATGAATTGATGCGATACATACTGTACGATGTCGTATCACTGCTCGTTTCAATGCCGGTACATGTGTATGAAAATTGAATCAATGCAGATGAGAATTGTAGCATCTCAATTAATCACAACAGTTAGATTATCTTCATGGCGGAAGTAGTTCCCTCAACGATTCTTTTTCATGAAGTACTCACGCTCATACTCCAGTAGCAGATGTCGTCTTCTGCAGATAGTGGCATTTGGTGGTAACTTGCCATGATAAGCACGAGTGCAATTTCAAAAGATAATTGCATGCCCTCCATAAAAACCGGAAGATCATTGTCTCCTTTTGTTTGTCCGACCAGATTACATCCGCCCGCATCGTGATTTTCCGAGGACTTTAAAGTTTGCCGATTTTAAATTCTTCTGTCGGGCTTAGCGAACCAGCGTGTTAGTCCTCCTGGAATTAGTATTTGATCTAAGAGGACATCCACTTTTTTTATTTATTTTTTTGTTGCAAAAGATGTGAGGGATTTCTGCGAGTGCTGGCAACGAAGATGCTGACTGAAAATAAAGTGGCCCGCAGTACACTTATTAAAAGTATTATACTGTATGTTTGGTGGCAGAATATGATTGCTGCTTTTCGAGGGACTCATGATTGCATCTTGCGAGCGGTGAGAAATATTTCCTTCCACGCATAAAAGTAATTACATCGCCGTGCAAAAAATTCGATTTTTCTATCCCCTCTAAAGTGGTTCCAAAACCCATGAAACTGAAGCACCTTTTTTTTCCAAAGAGGATTCTGGCTTCTAGCGTGGCAATTTATTTGCATATCTTCTTAGAAGAGGCTGACGATTAAAAGGACTGACAAATTGAAAACGTTTTCTCCTTCGGTCCATAAATCACTCGTTAGTGGCAATTAACTCGCCCATAAATCGATTAATTAGGTGATAAAGTTGATAGCAGAAGTCCACTTTGAAAGGGTTAGATGTAAACTGGCTGAATTGGATTTACAGATTGCTTGTGAAACTCTGAGTGTCCTTGTCTTGGGCCATCAATAGAATCTCGCTCCCTAAAACACACGACCTCAACCTCAAAAATAAATTGCCGAGCAACACTACCATGCAATTTGTGGCAAGTCTGAATTGATGTAGCTTTTTTACAGAAACTTTCATAGAAATGTGGACTTCTACACTCTGAGAGGGTTAGATGTAAACGGGCTGAATGGGATTTACAGATTGCTTTTAAAAAATGTGTCCATGTTTTGGACTTTCAATATAATCTTGCCATCTAAAGCACAAAACCTGATCGTCAAAAATAAATTGCAGAGCAGCACTACCATGCAGTTTGTGGAAAATCTAAATTGATGTAGTTTTTTTATAGAAACATTCCTAGAAACGAGGACTTCTACACTTTAAGAGGGTTAACTGGCTGAATTGGATTTACAGATTACTTATCAAAATCTGTGTCCTTGTCTTGGACCATCATTAGAATATCGCCCCCTAAAACACAACTTTATTCCCATCAATAAATTGCCGAGAAACACCCCTATGCAATTGGAAAATCTGAATGAGTGGTTTTATTGTACAGAAACGTTCATAGAAACGTGGACTTTTTAGAATGTTTTTTTTATGATGATTATTGGACATTTTTAACAGAAGACATGTCCTTTTCTTTTGTTTTCTAAATCGACAGGTTTTGAGACATCACATTCGTTGCCCTGAATGTGGCAAGGTTTTCCAACAATTTTCAGTTGATACTGCACGTTGCAAGACTTTCTGCTTTAAGAAACTATTTTGCTGAAGACTTTTCTGCTTGAAGGAAACGCTTCTTGTTGAAAGCTTATCTGATTAAAGGAATTAGGCTATTTCGACAGTCGTTCTGGCTTAATAAACTTCTTGCTGGAGTCATCGAAGTCTTTCAGCTTTAAGTAACGTCCTGCAGCAAAACTATAACTTTTTTAAGAAACAGCTTACCGTAACTTGGACTCTTTTGTCATAGGCATTTTGCATTTTCATGGCCTTTTTCAAAAACTTCCTTAATTTTCAGACACTTTGCAGCAATGATGTCATGCATTTCATTTTTTTCTGTAATTTATATTTCATTCTTTTTTATTTTTCTCAAGAGATTCTGGTTAACAGTTATTGTTACCCTGAATCTAAATTTCCATATTATATTCCAACTTTATTTAGAATTTCCTTACCCTTAGCCAAACTACTTTTTGCATTTCCGGACATTTCGCAAGACACTTTATTTTAGAGAAATTGTAAAATGTTTTATGTATTTTTTAAATTATTTTGTCAGAGTTTATGCATTTCTAGTTTCTAGACGTTGAGTTTTTATTATGTTTTTAGTTTGTATTTCATGGTTTTAGTTTTTATTTTTTTTTGGACTCCTTGTTAAACTTTCTGCATTTTAGGACTTATCGAATCCTTAATGCTGCCACCGTATGCAGTAGCGGCGCTCTCCCATTTTCTGTAGGGAGTAAATTCTCAATAAAAACAATCCTTAATGCTGCAAGAATTTCTTTATATGGAAGCGATTATTGAAAACATTTGAAAACGTTATAACGATCAATTATTTAATAAACATTGTGAAGGAATACATTTTTCAGCGCAGGTTGTTGCATAAAGTATATGCAAATAAGCTTATAACGATTCACTGACGTCTTCCCTACTTTTTTAAAACCCAAGTTGAAGGAATGATCAAGCAGTGATTCATATAATGAGATCTCGCCTGTTATGGATGTCGAGGATGTAATTTAATAAGTTCATTACATGAGTTCAGTCATCATTAAATTCTGAAAACTCTAAGCCAATATTTGAACAGCCTCTATCGATTCACGATCTTTACAAGTGTCTTTATTCGATACCGTTTCCCCATGAGATTTGTAAAAGCAATAGACCTTACTCGAAGCTCGGTATTTTTTTCCGCAACATAATATTTTTTATGGAAGCATCGTCTCGTTTAAGTTGCTGACATTCAAGTTTTAGGATTCATATACTGTACTAGTTCAATTATTAATTTATTATCGAACGATCTAGGAGGACTATTGTGATGTAAACATGGTTAGAAATTTGACTAAAGACCGATTTGTGACAATGTTGATCAGAATTCTTTTGTATTATTCAGTAATTTACATCTTTTGAAAATTACATTGAAATAATTAATCTTTAAGGTGTATGTTTCTGTTAACAATGGCTTGGTTGCCAATGTGTCCATTTTCTCAAGCTATTGGATGATGTAACAAATTCCAGGTAGCAAGACTTAATTAGCCGCTACTATAATTTTATTATTTACAATTATTTTAAAAATTTGTATATATTTTAAAATGAAAAAAAATTGGTTTTGGTAAATAATTGTCATGCTACATGGAATTTCTTACAAATGTGTTAATTTGTAATTTTACTGTAAGTTTATAAGCATTAGACTTTATAGTCAAAATGCTTAATGTTTAATTCACAAATAACTATTTTACACTGTTGTTACAAATTAGAACTTATCTCGATCACCCTAAGGTTTTCGTGATCTCGAGATACTTAAGGAAAGCTGCAATGCATGTATGCGAACACTTGCTACTTAATGGGCGTTTTAATAATGTTTTGGACATTATTATTTGCCTAGTAAAACGATTGGATAACTTTGTTCATTTCATGAATTGCTCGGTAGACTTATGACTCACCGTGTAGTTGAACGCCAGTTGGCTAACACGCCGATAACAAGTTCACCGTGAACGTACCCATAGTCACTATTAGGGTCTCTCTCTTAACCGACTTTTACTAAAAAACTTAAGTGATGACTTGCATTCAACTATAGGCAGTCCTAGCTGTTTCAAGAAAATATGCTATGAAAGGTAAGCTCCTTTGGCTTCAACGCCAACCAGCCGTGTTTTTTGAGCGAGATTTACACTGGCTATCAGAAGGCTGGGAAAAATGCATTTTCCAAAATCGTTTCTTTTTAATACAACAGATGGCATTTACAGTACATGCATTTGCTCACCAAATTTCATTAAAATCCTCAAAGCCGATTTGTTTTAAAAATGATTTCGGAAACTTAATAAACACTTCTCGTACATTTTGAAGAAAATGTCTTCTTATGTCCTATTACACCACCTAAACGACTGTGGTCAACGTGTTCAGTTCCCGTATACTGCCAAATTCAACACACGTGTCTCGTATAATTACAAGTCTCACTCTGTTTTTATGCGAAAATGTGAGTTTTTAGATGCTGGATTGCATGTTCGTTGCTGTCTCGGTAACAGCTTGTAAGAAATTTGCCCATGACAGGAGGTAATGGCCCAAACTGCCGAAAAACACTACCTTGAACACATAATGGCCCATTCCATATTTCCGCAAATGGACTGCCAATTGAGTGCTAATTAATGGCCTCAACCTCCCTCTCGGCCATCAGTAAATAATTTGACCAGTTTATTGATGCATTGCCTGTCACGCAGACAGCAAATTAAGTTCTTTTGGAACACGAAAAGTAATCGCTCCTGTCTGACCCATCACACGCAATCATGATCTACGACCGCAATCATTGTAAACATTAGAAGGTGTCCTCTCCAGTCATTGCCTACTTGACCTCTCTGGCTTGCAAAAATTATTGCGCAAAAAGCCGGGGAAATTGCTGTCACGTAAGTTATGGCATATGCTGTCGCAGCATCTCTTGAGGGACGGAATTCTGAAACGTATTTAATATGAAATGACCTTTATCAAAATGGTAGAGTAGCAGCAAGATTGTGCATTATTCGTGGGACTGCAATGACATTCGGTATAGAGGCATTCCCAGAGGGAAGGGTGGAATACTTCGCAGACGCGCACTTGACGACTAATAACTTTTGAAAATCTAAGATAGAGGCTCTTCCATGACTTAATCAAAGCATATTTGACGTTGGAATTGTGTGATTTGGAAGGAATGTGGAGTTGTGGTATTTAGGTGAAAGCGACGATTTTCACCAATAGAAAACTACACTGTATGATGTAGATATTCGCTCTTAACATCAGGAACATTTCGATTCCATCAATAATTTGTGAAGCCTAAAACAATCTTTGAAAATTCGGCTACGTAGATCTTTCTTAATTGTAATTTATTCCAAACGATCGTTTCAATGAATAGTTTTAGATGACTCTTTAATACTGTACCAAAATTGCTGTGAGGATTCTTTAAAGACCAGAATTGTTATGAACAACAGAACGAATAACAGAAATGTTATTAGGAATCTTTAATGACTTGTTAATCTATGCAGACTCTTAAGAGCATAATTGTTGGGAGATCTCTTTTAAGACCAGAATTGTTACGAGAACTCGTTAGTACCAGAATTATTAAGAGGACTTTTTTAATACCAGAATTGTTTCTAGGAGTCTTTTAATACAAGAATTGTTACGCGAAATTTTAAGACCAGTATTGCTTTGAGGTCTCTTTATAGCAAGCGTTGTTGTGAGGACTCTTGTAAGACCATAATTGTTGGATGGCCGACAAGTTAACACGGGTGGTGTTGATTATGCCTCAATGTACCTGGAAGTGGCTTACGGCTTTTCGTAAAAAAAAATTGCCTCCAACATACATTACAATTCTTAGTCGTTTTCAGTCTTTCAAGAGCTTTGATTTTACTGGAGAGAACGCAAAATCCGTTCCACATCCAGCAAATATTGACTTCGCCGGGCTCTCGAGCACTAAACTCAATGAATTTAGTCAGTTGAACTGCCTGCAAGATAACTGCATAGCCGCCATCCATTTTATGCTCGTTTGCAAATGTCACTGATTACGAAGCAACACGCACTCTTTTAATTTATTCATTTGGGGCGTTTAATAGCGCGGATATTTACTTAAGCATCTTTAGCATTCGCTTAGCACTTCTTCCAATGAATGTCGTGGGTTATAAACCAGTAGTAAAATATACTTTTCCTAACCATCCATTTCCACATGGGCTTTTGCAACCGAGGCAAGGAGCTGGGGTCTAGCTCCACCAGGGTTCTCACTGGGGGATTTTGAAAGTTTTTGAAGAAACTAAACTACACGAATTAACAGCGGGCTTCGACCAAAGTGCCTCATGCATACATTTCGGTTGGGCGAAAAGCACGGGCAATGGACACCCTCGGAGTTTTAGGGGGACATGTTTATGCCGACGCGCTAATCGTTAAGGAGATTTACTGGAATCGTAAAGCTCTTTTATTACTCTTGCCCTGTCCCGGTTCTTGGCGAACACATTAGTCGGGTGCTAATTGAGAGAAATGACGCTGACATCGCAATGCCTGCCTCGCCGCTTAATTACGTCGCGAGACTTTGATGAGACAAGTATTCAAATGAGCTCGTAGTTTTGCCAAACGGGCTTTGGTTTGAACAAGTTTACCAAAACCCTCGACTTGCTTTCAAATTTCTGAATGTTTTCCAAACGAAATGGAGAATTTGATGAAAACCCATGAGCATAATTTTCGTTCGCCACAATTATCATTTAAATTCTCAATGTTGGGTGGGGTTTTTTTTTGTGGAATTGAAAACCACACATTCCATGTATTGTTGCTACATGTATGTATATTTAAATTGGTCTTGCTTGAGGAAACAATTTCTGAAAGATTCATGACATGCCTTAAGCTTTGTCCACACTGGAGGAAACAAAGAGGACGTTTCTGTTGCTTCTTATTGCCAGTTGTTTCTGGAAACGTAAATTTATGTAAACAAGTGTAGGTAACAATTTATGAAAACAATTTATGGAAACAACTTGCTGCGATTAACATCTACACATTTGTCTTGATCGAGGAAACAATTTATGAAAGATTGATGACATGTCTAAATTATAGCTATGTCCTCACAGGAGGAAACATAGGGGAACTTGTTACAAAATCTCATTAAACAACGTTTCAGGAGTTAACGTTGTTTTGTGTAATATTTTACGTATACTATTAGTTGTGACATAAAATTAAGTTACCTAAAATTATAATTTGGGAAATGGTGTTTTGTGAAACATTCAATGTTGCACAATTTAATTTTGGCAAGTTAATTTATCTCACATCTTATTACATAAGATCATGACAGATTTCTTTCAAAGTAGTGTACTTACGCTTACAGTAAATATACAGTACTGTATTACGAGGCATGATGGAAAGTGCATAACGTCAAATTCGCCATACAGTATAATTCATGTGCAGTATGTTCCTTTTCTCATATTAAATATACGGTAGAATAGCCTGTTACAGACATCTTCATTTTTCTACGAAGAACGAGCTTGCTACGATGTTGACTTGAAATGACTTATTTGTGAGCATAGAAATAAGTTGAAATTCATTCTGTACTTGATAGGAAACACCCCACTAAGCTTGGAATGATTTGGTTTTGTTGAAATTCATACAGTACTTGATGAGAAAAACTTTGAAGTTTTAATCAACAGAACATTCTCATACAGTTTCCCGAAAATATACAAGACTTATGGATATTATTTTGACTACAAGCTTAAACTAATAACACTATGCAGTATATTCAAAAGTATGTAGGAAATTAAAAAGTACAAAAAAACCTTTGCGAAAATCGTAAATAGAGCTCGGATCTGAAATGTTTATGACATCGAGGTAATCTCAGTCTATAGTGCGCTCAGCAAATTAAAAAAGCGCAAAAAAAATCCCAGTTATATGACATTTTTCGTACTTTAATTCATTTCAGCACGAAGATGTTATTAGACCCGACAAAATTGCCTGAGCAGCAATCGACAAATGCTTTGTTAGCCGTATTAATGCTGGCGACATTGTTTACCAGAATGTTGGATGGAATTGCCAGCTTATGAAAGTATCATACGGATTTGGATTTCTGTTTCCTGTCCTTTTGCATTGGGCCGGAGGCGCCGATGTTCGTTACTCAGGAAGTTTATTTGTAAATATCCGCAGATTGTTAGCACCTCTGAAATCCAAATGAGTCGAGAGGATTCGCTCTTCATGCTGGCGTTTCTCCGCAACAAGAGCCTCCGGGGCGAAAGGCCATTGCTGCTCATCTCTCAACAGGAAATTGCCTCACGCATTGCATGTGTTCGAGCCGCTTTGATGCACTCTTCCGCTGCTCTCTTAATTGGCCAGTACTTGACTACCAAAAGCAATAGCATATCTAACATTGTTGGAGAGTTTATCTACTATGGCGTGTTTGTTTTTTTAGAATCTCTGGTTTTCTTGCAAATTTTTTCTGGAAGCATATTGAACATTGCTGGAGAAATTTGTTCTACTTTCGGCATGTTGAACATTCCTAGTGAGTTTCTCATGCTTTAGCAAATTTTTGAGAATCTCTGGTTTTCTGTAAAATGTTGTCAGGAAGGATTACTAACATTGTTGGTGAGTTTCTCTAATTTTTGAATGTTTTGAGAATGTGGTTTTCTGGAAAATTTTGTTAGGAAGCATATTTAATATTGCTGAAATGTTAATCTACTATGGCATATGTTTTTGAGGATCTTTGACTGAGCACTGCAGACACGCGCGACGTGAATATTTCTGATATTAAATTTTACTTCAGACATATCGCTGTTTTTCTGGTAAATTTTGTCAGGAAGCAGGCTGGCATCTCTGATGACAATTTTCAGGGGTTAAGAAAAAGCCATCGACACTGCTGGATGATGGCATTTGGCAGAAGGCCCGAACGATTGCAGAAGTCATCCACCTTGGCTCTGCCAGACTAGATTTAAATAAAGATGAAGTGGGTAGTGATTGAAGGGATGTGAAGTGAATTTTATTGGGAATCGTTCGTTGCGCCAGAATCCTTCGTGTAAAAAAGCAGTTTTACATCTTGATGTTCTTCCCATTTATCGCCCCACTTTGATTTTTTACTGATCGTTTTGCCATCGGGGGCTTGCAAATTTATGAATATTGAACGCATCCTCAACGTGTTTATGTATCCCCACAAATCTCTTTGTGATTGGTATGTTCGTTTGAACCTATTTATGGACTGATTGCTTACTACTGCTGACTTTTTTAAATGCGTTGCAATATCGTCATTTTTCAAACTGCAAAGATCACTTCATGAGCAGTTTTGATTAAAGAATTTATTCTAGAAATTATCAACTTGGTCAATTTCAGGATTACATCTCTGCTAATTTTTCACTGGTTTTTCTATAAATAACGCTAGATATTTGGCAAGTGTGTAGTGTCTCCGATATGAAAATACTTTATTCCGTTATATGCAGTAGCCTAAATGTAGCAATTAATTCACATAACGTATTTGATTGTTTTCCATATTTGCTTTGAAATTGTTTACTTTAAAGAAGACCTCTTGTTTACATGGAGGCGTGCATAGATCATGTTAAAATGTTGTAAACCTACTTCTCAAATATCATCCGCTGTTTGTGTACGAAATGCAAGTAGTGATGTTGAGGCTATCATCAGTTTGTTGTCAGTACATGTTCGGTTATGTTGTATTTGAGCTCGCTCACTTTTCCTAAGAACAGGTTGTGGTGCATGCACGTTGACATTTCCATTAGCCATGGCGCCCGAGCTGCACGTTTCTGGAAATTACGTTATTTGGATATCCGAGCTTGTTCTGATTTTTTGTTGCTCTCACACTTGTCGGTTCTCCGGTTTCAAAATTCATCAAAGTGATGTTTGTACCTTTTCCCATGTTTTTGAGTTTGTGGCTTATGTGTTGCTAGCCCAAACAACCCTGATATCCATCAACGGAAATGGCGAAGATAACACTGGTGGTTTTGGTGCTGTGGTTCCGCCTATTGATTCCATCTTCATGTTCAACAGAAATGGCTCTTTTCTGGATGCAAAAGCATACATTCGGAATGCTATCAAATATGTCACCGGAAAACAACATGGCACAGCCTCTTCGCGCTGTTTACAGTATGCAGCCAACATGGATTTTTGTTGTTGCTCTGAAGAGACGTACAGTACATGTATAAAGGCTTTGTCATATCCAATATTCGAGCTTAATGAAACCATGCTCAGTTGCGAGGATTGTTTGTGTCACCCAAATTTTAATCTGTAGGAATTAGATATTTTTATAAATATATATATATATATATATCGATAGCTTAACAATTTCTCCATTAACTGTTTAAAAATATCAGAATCTGTTATCATCATTAAGTAAATAGAGGTTTTCAGGGAGATTTGAAAGCGTACTTTAAAAATTCAAATGCACGAAACATAAAAGTCAGAAAAGAATGACTTAATTTAAACAGGGAGAGGAATTCAACAGTAGCTCGTAGCTTATTTTCATTCCTTTCGGAGGTTAAATTTAGAAAATTTTTAAACCTAAGTAAAAATTCGCAAAATTGTAAAAATTTACTGAGAATATATTTACAAAATTTTGAACAGTTTTGAGAGACCAAATTTGTAATATTTTCAACAGTTTTCGAGCACAAACTGGGAAATACTTTGAACAGTTTCCGAGTACAAATTTTGAAACATTTTTAATAGTTTCCTGCTACAAATTCCGAAATATGTTCAACATTTTTCAAGTGCTAATTTGCAAAAAGTTTCTATATTTTCCGAATAAATGTTTTTTAAAATTTCAAAGTTATCTTTCTTATTCTAATTTTGTAAATTTTCAGAAATTTTCCTATGTTGGTTTTTTATCTTCTATCATTCCCAAACATTTCTTAATTTTTTAAAAATATTGAATACTGTCCTGTGTTGATTTTGAGAATCGTGAATAACATTGGCATATGCCAATTTTGATATCGTTATTGGTTAGGGAAATATTCTTAAAACCAAGAAATGTCAGGATGGTGAATATGAAATTTCTGTGGGAACCCTGTAAACTGAATTGAAACAAATTCATGTATTATTATCATTGCATATACTGTATACCTACATGTCCTCTCAAAAACTATAATGACATTTTATTTCAATATTTAGTCAATAAACCTATAACACGTGATGATTAAAAAGAACTGATAATATACCACTTAGCACAACGTAGTGCAACAAACACCATCCCATTTTGGTCAAATCATTGTCAGCTTTTCATTTTTAAATGAGGAGAAATTAGATGCCAGCGGATGATTTGAAAAGCTGGACGGAATTGATTACAAAATGCCGCCTAATGGTGGCAGCAATTATAATTAACTAAGAATTCCCAAATCAGTTTCAGATTGAGAGTACATGTACAAGGGCTTTGTACTGCATGCCTCTGGTGTGTAAATATGCTAATTTATTCACTGTTGATAGACTAGCTGCAATGGCAGAATCTTCGAGCAAAAAGCATTTCGAAAAATGTGCGAGATTTCCCCATTTAATAAATGCCTGTTTTTGCAATTAAAGTCTTCGGTTACAGCACCATGTCACCAATAAACGTTGATGTGGATAGTTTTCAACAAGGACGATAAAAGTTGAAAATCAATAATTGGACTGCTGGTAACTGTTTTTTGCGGCTTATTTCTATCATAGTGCCAAGAATGGCTCTTGTCTTTCGGATTTATGACTCGCAATTTGTCGACCATAAATATTAGTGGCAACAGAATGCCGTTAGTTACGAACTTTTGATACCGAAATAAATTTGACCATTGTTTTATGATTTTTTTACACTTCCTCGACGTGCCTTTTTTCATCTTCCTTTT
>JAQGBX010006917.1:0-11961 GCA_034698745.1 Megaphyllum sjaelandicum | reverse complement strand
CCCTGACTTTTCCCTGACTAAAATCCAAAATTCCCTGACCAAAACTTACTCGTTAATGCATATCAATTTTTTTGTCAAAATGAAAAATAAAATAACAATTGCAATGAGAAGCTTGGAAAAACGCTAGATTGTGTTACAAATCTAGCTGAATAGGATTGGGAATGAAGCTGCATGCTAGCAGACTGAGTGCATGGATAGCATTCCCAATAGTTGGGAAAATTTCCATGACTTCCATGACCACTTTTTTTACCCTGACTGCCCTGACATGTGGCCACCCTGCTTCACGACTATATATAGGCCTACCAAAAGTGTCATTCGTAAAGCTTCTATTTTAGTATTGATTTATTTCGTCTTTTAGGAAAAAATAAATTTATTTACATACGAAATAGGCAAAACAGTACGCATCGTGGAATTTTTTTTTTTAAAAAAATAAAAAACTGCAGCACTTTTATCTTATCTTGAAAGTCAATAACAATTACATGCTCTTTTCTTAATTATCTCTGAGATTCAATTTGAGCTAGCATGGTTTCGCAGTTACTACCGAATGAAAAATTCGAGCAATAGTATATAGGCTACAATGTATGTCTATAATTGAATCATCCTCGATTTTCCGCATATGCGAATAACCGTATGACTTATAATTGCACCAACTTATTTAAAACCTGCGTAAGTTCTATGACAATTAAAATAACTCATCTAATACGTAAACTGTATGTCACTTAAGTAGAAACTCCATTTAAATCGAATCCTGTTAATAGGCTACACACATAGATCCGGGTATAAATTGACCGAGTTGACCACACTATAGGTTGGACAATTTTCGGGACATTAAATTATCTTTAATGCATGGTCTCCATTAAGACCCTGGATTTTGCAACACTTGATATTCCCAAAAACCCGTAAGGTCAATTCGTGTCGAACAATTACTCGCGAAATAGGATTACCGAGCCTAAGTTAGCGGACGACATGTACTTTCCTCAAAAATTACTGAAAAATCCAGTATGCGAAACTGGCCGTGTTCCAACGCATTGAACAAACATACGTATAATCAGTACATGTAGCGTATTATAAACAAAATCATGCAACACTACAATTTGAGTATGCCCAGAGAGAGCAAGCAAAATCCATGATAAGAAATGTTTTTAGTTGGGGTTTTTTTTTGGCATAAAATAAAATTAAAAAATTGCATGCATATAACTTCATCAATAGTTCTACAATAACTCATTTTTTATAGGTTGACATAAGTGAATGTTACAAATTTGTCAAGTTCATTGTCTACAGTTTACCGCACTTTGCATTGCTATTACTAAGGCATTAGCCAGCAACCATGATAGGCCTACATAATTTACAGTATATGCAGTATATAAAATGCTTGTTCAAGGATATGCATCCTCTTTCGATGCTTAAAGCATTTCACTCGAACGCTTTCTTTTCACAATAATATACAATGTACATGAACAGCTTTTGTCATCATCAATTAGCATAATACGCCAACTTAAAATATTCCCTTTAGGATGGTCGTAAGGCTTCTACAAGCACGTACACGTATTAAGGACATAACTAAAGACAATTTTTATTTTCAACTGAGGCACTATGAAAGGTACTTTTGCAAACCAATTTACCTTGTCACAATATACTGGCCCATGGCACTCGAGGTGCATGTATGTATGATCACGAGAATTGTAAACTTGATCACGAATTGTAAGCCTACAAGCTAAATCATGACGTCACCAACAAGGTGTTTGAAAAAAGCTATGTTATTCTTGGAATTGGACTTAAAGACTGCGATAATGAAAAAGGTTGTCACGGTATACCATTTTATAAATCATCAACCGGGAAAATAACTTAATATTTTTGCTCAGACACAAAGGACGTTTCCAATCAACCGAATTTTAACGATAAAAAATAAATAACAAAAAAAATCTGACTTGTTATTTGCAAATAATACCGCTTCTGCCTTTTTCATGTTTTTCACGAGAATAACAACTCGTGATTTCTTGGTGCATTGCCAACAAAACAACAACAAAACCTCCGGTGTATATGCGAATTTACTGAGTATTCCACAAAAAAAAAGAAAGATGCAATGAAGGCCCAGACCATTTTTTTTAAGCAAAATGCTGAAAAGCATCGCAAAAGCAATTTCAAGTGCTCCCCAGCGCTAGTTATAGTTGGTGATTTTGCATGAAATCAATAATAAACAACAGAATCACGAGTTCTTTGTAACACTAGTCTGAAGTATTTGACATGCAATATATTGAGCACCACTTTGAATTCAACTTCTTCAAATATTCTGGGGGTTGAAGATAAAGGCAACAGCGCGCTCTTCAAGCTCCATCCCATATCCCTTAATTCCGATCCCCCACTTTTTTATAAAGTTACTGACGATTTCTATTTGCCTTTGGGATGAGGTCTACAATAGAAGATTGTTGCAATCATCCCAATGCACAAATATAAACAACATTTGATAAATAAATGGGAAGCTTCTAGTTTAAATGTATATAGAAATAAGCTAAATTTAGCTCTCAAGATTTATCTTAGCTAATGAAAGGTTCGACCGCTGAGGGATATGGGGACTATTGTTGAAATTTCTTATAGCTACTTGTGTGTATATAAGCTACATGTACTGTAAATTACGTTACGTTAATTCTCGTCTAGACAAGCTGTTTAATTACATTATCTCATGACGACCAAGACAAGCTAAATGGAAACATTATCATAAAATTTGAGTTTAAAAATTACATTCGGGAAGCTTTAATGCTTTGAATAGTTTTATCCTGGAGTAAATGTATTATTCCAAAGCTTTTGTGGTTTACTTTATTACTCCGCTAAATAGGTAGGCCTAAAGCCACCTTCTTCAGGAAACAACAAAAATGTGTACAAAACTTTTCTTTCAAAACAATTTCTTCGTATTTTGATAACTGATTAACTTTAAAGTAATTCTTCGTGGCCTATATAATGCATCTTTTAATTTGCCACTGCCTAGCTTTTATTACCCACTTTCCCCATTTCCGTATTTAATAAGGTATTTTCCATATTCACACAGCAATAAAGCTGTTCAGTAGCATGGCTATACTGTCAGGTTCACGCCTTTAATAACAGAATAGGGGGACTCAGACAGTAGCTTTACTGTACGAATGACACTTTCAGCAGTCGTGAAGTAAAGTGTGCCAAATCGCCATTGGTTAAAAAATACACTGAATTTTATTAGCGTTTTTCTATGAATTAATGCATTATTTTTGCCCAGGTGACTCCACGACAGCCAAAAGAGATCATCCATAAAGGACGTCCAGTCAGGGTGGCCACAGGTCAGGGAAGTCAGGGAAATGTGTGAGTGGTCAGGGAAATTTTCCCATTGAAAGCAAAATGCTATCCTTGCAGTCTGTTAGCAGCTCCATCTGTAATCCTTTTCACCTAGACTTGTAACAATCTAGTGTTTTGCCAAGCTTCTCATTGCAATTGCAATTTTATTTTTCATTATGACAAAAAAATTGATATGCATTAACGAGTAAGTTTTGGTCAGGGAAATGGAAAATTGTGGCCACCCTGGTCCTGTCTCTTTATAGATTTTTAGACCCCTCCCCCCGTCCAATTTTGAAAACAGCTTGTTGATTACAAAAGCAATTTTTAATGTTCTTTATAAATTTTTGCATTGAAAATATTACCATTACATGTAGTGAACCACAGACCTACAGAATATTATGGCATTAATTTAAACAGATTAAAAGAATTCGAATAAGTTCAAGAAATCAGCAAATTTGCCTATAAATTGACTAGCAAGAAAATAAAACCAATGCAATCAATTTATCCTCTAAACCTGATGACAGTTTAAGCACAAGTTGACATGTGCCGGATAGGTTCCGAGTACGGCTAATACAAGTATATGGCACTAATTAGTAATTAACATATACACCGTATGCATCGGGCTTGCCCTTCTTTCATTTTTAAATTTCGAAACATATTACATGTACTTAAAAAGTTGTGTCATTATCATTTAAATTTTAGGCAGAGTAGCGTAAATCCTATTCCTATACGAATGCTCCTGAAGAAATCCAAGGAGCCTTCGTAAAACCTAATATCGTAAAGTTTAGCGTAAACACGACTTTGGCCCAAAAAAATGCAGAAAAATGAAATTTGCACCTTTTACAGGGTGTCCCTATTTCAACACCGTATAGGCTAGATACCGGGTAACGTCCTTCGAAATCTCAACTTGTATTTCTTTTTTATAAACAAAGTAATAAAACAGCGTGCGATGCAGGTAATACGAGAGGCGCTTGCAGGAGAGTTGCAAATAAAATAAAAAAAATGTGCGAGGGTGCCATTAAATATCAACAGGTGTCAATACCTCGCAGTGCCAAAAGCAAATAGCGCGGCAAAGTACGTTCACCTTGGCCGACTCAGCAGCGTGCTAGCGCGGCAGGGCTGGCGTTCGAAAGCCGTCCAATTTCGAACTTTGCAGAAGGAACTGGGACAATCTGACCGGCCGGGAATCCCTCAGAAAGGTTTTCACGATCAAGGGAACTTCCACAATTTCTTTTCGGACGTTTTTACACGATCAAACGATCGAAAAACACTTTTTTAAAGGCAACGTAAAGCCGAAGCCGACACATTTCGGGAATGCTGTCGGGGTCGAGGCGGCCAGGTCGGAGTGCGGTAATATAAAAGCATTGTTACTCACCAAATTTTTAATCTCTCTGTTGGTCGATATCCTCCTATGGAATGATTTGGCCGGCTCCGTTTCACCGTCACTTTCCGATGAATCTTCCGCGGTTAAATCCACGCTACTTCGCGCAGCCACATTCTCCATTCGACCTGCCGACGCCATTTTCTGTTGACTTTCCCAGTTTTGCTTTATCGCCGCTGCGTCTGCTCGGCGCGCTTTTCTTTATTTCTCCCGCGCAAATTCAAAAAAAAAATTGCGGAGGTCTACGCTATGTTCCTCGTAACCAAGTTACAAGGAAATAAGTTATTTTACGCAGTATCGTTTTAAGGAAAGATTATAATTTTTCAAAAATTTACTTTCTCCTTGAAGTATTACTTTTTTTTTTTTATAAATTTTCGCAATTCGCATTTTTTTATTTAAAAAAAAATAATATGGCACGAATCCAAAATGAAAAAGTGTCGCGTTATATTTTAGATTTTAGCCATTTAAAAAAAATTAAAGGGCTAGTGGTACAATTTTATAGAAAATATTCTTCCAGTACGCGAAAAAGCTGAAAGCTCACAAAGTTCTAGTATAATGAAATTGTGTGTTTGGAGGTTATAGATGGTGATGAAAATGCGAAAAATTTAAGTGGCTCAAATTCGAAAACTACCATCCACATCATCATTTCCGTTAAAATATGTTTCTTCTGTATTATCTCAGGTGTATAAAAGAAATCTGATATGCACGGGCATAGTAAATGAAAAAACTAGTACGGTAACTCCGCCCACATTTACCTAGCCACACCTACTCAGCGCCGCGTAGCAATGTTGAGTGAAAAGTCGTTCACTCGAATTATTCACCCCAACTTCACTCACCAAAGTGAACTACTTCACTGAACTAGCTCAAACCGGATTTAAGCGAGCTAGGGTCAACTGTCGTTCACTTGCTAACACTAGTTCTTTTTTTTTTCGATCACTCAATCATCCACTAGCGTTTGGCACGCAACACTCGATCTCGCCGTTTTAACATGAAAGGTGCAGACACAGTTAACTACTGTAACTGGTCTTTTCATAAACTATGATGTATGGTCTACCTGGTTTGCCCAACACACAAAAGACACCACAAGTTGTTTATAAACTTATTTTATTTAGGTTTAGGAAAATGTTATTTTGTGGAAGAAAATGTTTTTTTCACATGGTGATCATGATTTTTTTTTCTGTAAGAATTTTGAAAGGTAATGCACACGTGGCTTAATTAAATGATTTTATTCAATGTGTGTTTACGTTTGTAAACTTTATAAAAATATGCATTAGAAAACAATTTGTTCTCGGTATTTGCGCTATCATGCATTTGAAGCATTGAATAAAATTGTCTTTGCCATCAATGAGATTTTAAGAATTGCATGCGTTTTCAAATTACTTAAAATTGTGAGGTTCAAGGCAACTGGAGATTTAGCCAGGTAGCCTGAAGCTGAAGGAAACACGAGTCAAACTATTAATTACTAATTTAACCCGTTTTAACAAAAAGGTGAAACTGTGAGGTGTCATCAGGACACAAAAACAATACAAAAAGAGCACAAGCGCAACATGAGTACAAACCGTACAGGAGTAGCAACCCCGAGGCTGCCTAACGGGCGGTCTCCAGAGCGATTAAAGAATGGCCACTATTTCCAGGGTACCGAGCAACGGCCAAAGTAGTCTCAGTGAGCGTCGAGTAACACAGCCCGAAACTTGCAGGTTACAACCGTTCAGGGCAATAGTCGAGGAGAGGAACGCATCTTGCGCTTCTCTGCACATGCTTATATCTTAGCACATTCCTAACCTTTGGAATGCGCCCAGAGTACATTCCGCTTCAGAACGTTATATGACCTTTGACTCGACCTCAGCCGTTCTCACAAAATGCATTTAGCATGGCGTTTGACTTTTTAATTTTAAAAAAATGATGCAAACCTTGATTTAAATAAACCAATGTAAACATTTTACATTAAAGATTATTTAAACATATTTTGGCTATTTTAGTCATTAAAACTAACTAAAATAACCAAAACGTTCTTAAGAAAAACACAAAGTGATTTCTTAATTGATGCTTGAATTAAAACAAAATTAAGGAAATTATTTTCAATTTTTTTGAGAAAAATATAAAATGATGTACTAAGGAAATGAATGTATCTGTGATGATGAGATCTGATTACATGCACATTCTCTTTCTGACAATTTCGTTGAAATCCAAGCGGCGAGTTATTATCGTGCCATTGCATATCCAATGAACAGTGACATTATTCTCAAACTCTGAATTCATCAGAAGCTGTTCAAATACAAGAGGGGAAAAGAGTATTAATTAGTCAGGCTTCAATTAAGCAACAACAATAAGATATTAGATTGGTCACGATATACTTTACCTTTGGCGTTACCAAAAAGTATTGTGATAGGCTTTCATCGCACAAAGTTTGTGTCATTAATTGTAAAACTCTTTGTTCATTTACTGAATCCATTCCCTGATAGTAATAATAATAAAAAACATAGCAGATTGAAAATAAAAATAAAGGAATAAATGATAAACATAAAATACAAAAATAAACTATACAAATTTTAATGAAAAACATAAGCAGTGAGTTACCTGGTTAATTTCATCCACACAACAAAATGGCAATTTAATAAATTCCTGTAGAGCTAGCAAATACAATATTGTTGCCACACTTCTTTCCCCTCCGCTTTGGTAGGTTGAAGTCAACTCGCGCAAAGGATCACAGGATCGGAATTTCACCTTTATACAAATTCCATACTTTTTGTAATCTTTCTGAAAGCGTAATGTTTCAAATTTTTACACAAATTCATATGATGAAATTTTATAGCAGAAATCAACAGGTTTTAGAAACCTTTATCAACATGCACAAAGTAGCAATAACAAAGCAATAAAGTTGAATTTATGGTTAATTTTAGAATTCTTACCTCATCAGCACCTTTCTTTAAGGCAACTTCTCCAACACAGTCTAAGCTTTTGAAATAGCGACCAAACCTAACATTCACATGATTAATCAGTACGTTCAAAGGCTTCAGCCAACGTTCTTCAACAATCTTCATATCTTGATGATAGCTGACCAGCTCTTGTTCCTTTTTTTCTATTTCTAAAGACAGTGCCTGAACCAGACGCTTCCATTGATCATACGTTTGTTCAGCCTATTAAGCAGAGAGAACACAATAAATAAAATTTTCCTTTCATGCGATATGTATGAAGCTACGATCTGTTTACATTCTCATCGGAATCCAGCAGGCAATCCAACTTCACTCTGTGCTGATGTATCTCATCTTCAAGTTCTTCCAAAGTAGCAGGCAGCAAATTAAATGACTAAATTTAATCATTAAATTAATTAAAAAATAATTAATAATCTTAAGTGTTTCAAGAGGCCATCTGCTATTATTGCATACATAAACGATGAAATGTGAAAAACAATAAAAACCTCTTGCACAGATTCAGGCAACGTTGCGGAAGTGATTCCGGTATCTTTCTGTGCTTTTGCTAATAATGCTTTTGCAGTGTTCTGAAGTCTTGTCAATTTTCCTTTCAGCTCGTCTAATTCTTTCTAAAAATTAAAATAGACAGCATATATTATTAAGCCACAACTCATTCATGCAAGCTTGCACCAACAAAAGAATAAATCCAGCATACCTCCAAAATGGTAAGGCCGGCACTTCTTTCCCTGTACATTTTCTCTGCTTGCCGTTTTTCCAGCATTAAGCGCTTTTGTCGGAATCCTATTTGAACTCTACTAACGCAAATTTCAAAACTTTTCTGAAAAATAACAGGGAACGATAAATGAGCAAAGCATGTGTGTATATATAGCAAAAATCAATGTTTTTCCATGATGATAATTTACTTCCTTACCTTCAAAACTTCAGTTTTTTCCACAAGCAATTTTTGCTTTGCATCAAGAATATCTTTCATCTTTGCAGTTGCCAGTTGCCTTTCTTTGACTAAATCGATTTTCCCTTCTTTGTAGCTTCTTAACCTAGAGTAAAAAATGAAACATGTCTTAACATGTGTTGGATTTAACAACTGATCTAAAACTGAAATTACATAAGTTGACTGCAAAACTAGATCCTTTTTGCTTAATATACAAGTAATTAACTATATAGTCAATGCTTTGATCATGGTCACGATTTATCCAGCTAAATCTCCAAACACTTGATTTGGGCAATTTTAAACAAACACACTGCATTACCTCACATTGCATTGTTCTATTGTGAGCGTTAATGCCTTCCTTTCACCCCTTTGAATCCCTAATTCTTTCTATTAAATCGAGAAAAAAAACCAATTAAAACAAAAGAATCAAATTGCCAACTTATTACGTAAAATACCAGAAAGAAATTTTCAATTGAAAAAAAAAAAAAATGCGACTGATTTTTCACTTACTTTTCTATTTCTTAACTCCTCACTTTTTGAATTAGCATCCCTTTCACATTGCTTCAGTTCATTACAAGTAGACTCAAGCATTTGAATTTGTTTCTGATATTCCTATATTGAGCATTAAAATGTAATGGGTAATTGCTCATGCATTAAGACAACTACTAAAGATATCAATTGTCTTGCGGAGACAGCTACCTCTATGCTTTGCTTAATTTGTTCTTGTTTGAGAACATCAAGATTAGCAGTTAATATCCGTGGTGGGTTTAGCTCTGAACAACGAGTTGATTTTGCATTGTTGCCATATCTTGAAACAGAGCTGGAATACTGGACAGAATGTACATCAAGAAGAATTAGTATTTCAATGAAATTCCATGATTACTATAGATCACACTTTACATCCAAATTTTTGATGGAAATTACAGATGTTGTCATTTTAATTATAAAAGACAGTGTACTAGCTTTCAGAAAAAAATACTGAAGAAATGTTACCTGATGGTTTGCTGTATAAAATAGGGAGAAATGGGTTTCACTGAACACTCTTGCTACATTTTGTTTGGTATAATCATCTCCGATTGGTATATTATGCACATTGTACTGTGAACAAAGATAGCCGAGTACAGCATCCGGAGCCTCAATAACTTCCCGCATATAAGTCTGAAATCCATACTTCCTAAAAATGGAGGTTATTTAACTCATATTCAAGATCATACTAATAATCAAAACATGTAAGGAACTCCGCTCAAATACATTTACCTTATCTGCTCAAGAGGTATATTGGGATAAAAATCCCTTGATGATTTGGGAGGCGCCATAACAGCATTGACTTTTAATCTCTTTTGATCTCGTACAAGGGACATAAAGGTTTCAATGTCATCAGGGTTTTCACACACAAATGCAATAAGATCCTTGAAAGGTATTTGTTTCTCTATAAATTTGGCCCATTTAGGATCATTCACATTGAGCTTAAAAAAACCCAATTGTGTTAAAACTTGTCAATTAACATTGTTGGCAAATAAAAGTTGATAACGTGAGTTAATGCTTGCATTAGTTGCCAACTTACAACAAGCATCAAAGGATCGTGTATTTTCCCGCGGAACTTTTCTCTATTCTGTGAAAGCCACATTGTGGCATCATGTGTGTGTGGATGTCTTTGGCGGAGCATTGCTAATCTTTGTCGGGACACGTCGTTCATTTTTTCCAACTCAGACTTGGCACCTGACAAAGATTTCACATAGCATTAATAGCAAAGTACATTTGCATTGTCGGAGATTGTCTTGCAGATTTGTGCATGCTTCGGTTTTAAAAATATTTTGTTACTAACCTTCTAGGTCTCTAATTATTCTACGTTTTGTCTCATTTCCTCTTCCTATTTCAGCCTGGTAATGCGTAATCTCACCAGATGCATTTGTTAATTCCTTAGTGACATTCTCTATTTCAATCTAAGATTTAGAATATATTAAAATGTTTGAGCTGATTTTCTTTATGGCATCTGTTAATATTTGCAAATACTTACTGCTATACTTTCTTCATCACAGTTTAAGTTTCTAAGATCTTGTTCCAAGTTATCAATTTTTAGTTGCAATTGATTAATTCTGCATAAAATATGATCAGATTACTAAATTATCTTCCTTTTAACAGACTCAGTCAATGCCAATTAGATGAAAGATCATTAAATGCAATTTGATAAGAAAAACCTTGCAATCCTTTGGTCTTCCATTTGTTTTTTGGTTTGGTAAGCCGCAAAGACATCGCCCATCTACCATTAGAATAAAGAAGACATCAGCAAAAAAATGTTAAACTATTAAAAAAATACTTTGAATGCTTGGTACTTGGTCACTGTATTTTTCTGCTGCTCTTGCTTGGTCCTCTAGTTTTTGAAAAGAATTCCTCACTCGAGTTACCTTAAAGCAGTTTAAGAAAATTGTACATATCTATATGTAAATATTAAAATCTGCAATCCAATATTAAATATTTACAACATTAATAATGCAACACCAATAATTGCATTCAAACAAAAAAGCAGCAACATACCATTCCTTTCATTTCAGCATCAACTTTATCAACACACTTTCCAGCATCTATTTTCTTTGCCTTAAGTGGTTCCAATTGTGCCACAAATGCCCTCAATTCGTTTTGTTTTGCAATACGTGCTTCCTTGGATGCAGCGACCTCCTGACGAGCCATTTCATATTCCTGTAATAAGGAATCATATCATTTAATATCAGCAAGATTATAATACTGATCCCCCCACCAAAAAAAAGGCATATTAATATATACCATTGAGACTTTAATTTATTATGAAGCAATAAGATCTCATACCACCCACACTATCTTCTTTTCTAGCGCCGCAAGCATATCCAAATGATGCTTCTTTTCGTTGAAGATCTTCACATGTTCCTCCAGTTTATTTTTTTTCTGTATTTCTCTGTCATAATCTTCTTTAACACGGGCAAAACTTGCTTCCAAGTCTTTAAACATGCTGTGGTTTTTCATCAACATGCAGTGATCCTCATACATCCCCTGGTTGCCTGCCTTTTGAGTTGGAACCAACAAAATTAAATGTCAATGGTTCTGCCTCAGTATAATAAAGCATTAGATGTGTTCAACTTACTGCTTTTTCAGTATTTTCTAAAAGAAGCTCAGGCGTAAGTTTTACAAAATCTGCCACTCGGTCTTGTGGCAGAAACTGGCAAAGGTTCTTCATTTGAATGTTTAATTTTTCCATAAGAGCATCAACCTAATAAACAGATTATGTAATATACTGTTCATTTCAAAAATAAAGAATTAAATGCGTAGTTAAAAAATTCGGTACTTGTGTGTTTACTGACTACCGATCCCGGAAAGCATAGAAGCTATGCAGGGAAACGCACCGGCTTTTTGATGTAAATGTACCATAACGTACCAATTTCTTCCCA
>JAQGBX010006916.1:0-11963 GCA_034698745.1 Megaphyllum sjaelandicum | reverse complement strand
TTCCCTGAATTTTTCGAATTATATTTACTTTTTTTAATTCATTTTTATATAAATTTTTATTGTAAAATTATAATTTCACGGGAAATGCCGGGCCTTCCAACTAGTTTAGTATAAAAAGTAGAGTTTACACATTAACCTAAACGTGTTAATTTTTTTCAAATTCCAAAATAAATGGTTATATGTGTTTAGATCAGGGCCCTTGAAAAAAAATTCGCAAATTTCTGAAAAAAACAAAACTTTCGCAAATTTCTGAAAAACAAAATTTCGCAAATTTCTGTAATATCGCTTACGCGCGCCAGACGAAAACGTCCTTTTGGAATGGCCCCACGAGGAATGATCAATTAATCAAACAAACCCAGCCACAAACAAAATGGACGCGTTTTGACTATTATATACATATATATATATAGATTGAAGATTTGTGCGCTTTTATTAATGCGTGAAAATGCTGGTAGAAATTTCAACGTAATTAATGAAATTTTGTAACTTATTACTTGAAAAGCTCTCGATCTTTCCAATTAAAATTAGACGAAACTGACTGTTTTCCATCAAAAATTCGCCCAGTAATTGTGGACTTGTATTAAGTTATATTAATTATATAATTTTATAAGGCTGGTGTATTAACCTTCAAATATTTGTCGATTTATATCTCCAATTTATTGACATCCCACGTAAAAATACACACAGAATAACGTAAGTTATTTCCTTTATATATTCCCAGAAAGAAGTGTTGAAGTCATATTTCCGTTATGATCCAAAATCTAGGGAAGTTTAGGCTAACATTAATAATTCGTGCACTCAGAGTTTCTCGAGTATACACCAGCTATTGGTTTAGAAATTAAAATGATTCTTTGATTAGTATGTACCAATTTAAAAACAGCTTCCATTAGCAAACCGAATAGTGCTTGGTTATTTTAAGAGATAATCAAAATGTTGAATTTTCATAGTTTTACGGGTTTAAATGTGTTCGGTGCTTTACTGCTATTATTCACCGGAAAAGGTAAGTTTTAGACTTATAATTATCCATTTTCATTCTGAATTACAAGTGGTCATCAAGATTTACTATTGTTACAAATGATATTGATCTTATTAAATAATGTAGCATATGATATTGAAATAAATAACTTAGCATTAGTAAACAAAATTAAGCATAATTTCCTAACTTAAATGTCAAAGAAATCATTCATAAAATATAAACTTGCGTGACAAACTCTACAGTACATGTACAGTAAAACCTGTTATGAGTGACCACCAAAAAAATTTTGTTGGTCACAGTACACAGGTGCTCCATACAAAGAATGCCTGAATTAAATTAAAATAATGAACATGTTCACTGCACTTATACACGTAGATTGTAATACACGTAGTAAGAAACACAAAACCAAAAAAGTACAGAATCATCATGTACAAGAGTTACAGCAAGCTGTAACGTGACTCATCCGTTATCTGGTCACTTTTTAAGGAACATTGGCAATGTAAAATTTGCAAAAAAGGCAACACACACTGATCACTGTACACAATAGACAGGTGGTCACTGCATGGTAACTATACAGAGAATTTTTTTGAAGGGAACGTACACTAGAAAAATCAATACACTAAAAAGTGGTCAATATAAACAGGTAGTCAGGTGGTACAGGTTTCTCTGTACTTAAATTTTACAGCGTATTTGTATGTCCATTAAAATTATTCAGGAACAAAAGACTTTATAAGAAATTGTAAAGTTTAGAAGATCACACCTGCACACATTGCGCACCAATGTACAATTTGTAAATTATTTCCGTAAATTTTTAAATTGAAATGAATATAACTTAAAAAGTATTTTTATTTGTGTGTACAAATATTTTTCTGAATTTGATGCACTGTTCAGAAAAAAAGATTGATCAGAAAAGGGTTTCTTCATCAAATTAGTGCAAATTTAGTAGGAAAATCAAATTCCGGCAGGAGCGTGACCTTAAAATTATTTGTCGCCACTGTACATCCTTTATAGGATTAGGAAATGTTGACTTCTTTAAGTCGCGTTTTAAATGACATGACCTAGATTTCTTTGATTCTGCCTAATTAAGATAACTAAAAATATGTATAGTTTAATATCATAAATATGATGAGTTATGGCAAAATTGTCACGGAGTTTAAATGGTGCAAAAATCATGCCCAACTTTTGGTTCGGTATTAAAATATTTATAAAGTAAAACCTGGAAAAGTGACCACCTTTGAATGGGGACCACCTGTTTATGTTGACCACTTTTTAGTGTATTGTTTTTTCTAGTGTACATTTCCTTCATAAAAATTCTCCGTATAGTGACCACCTGTCCATTGTGTACAGTGATCAGTGTGTGTGATTTTTTATGCAATTTTGACATTACCAATGTATCTTTTAAGTGACCAGTTATTAACAGATGAATCAGTTTACATCCTGCTTTAACCCCAGTGGTTCTCAAATAATTCAACCAATCATGTTATGCATGTATATTCAGATCGAAAAAATCACTGAAAGCATTTATAACAAGGAAAACTTGATATTTTCTTTAAAAACAAAACATATGCGTAGTAAGGCAATAAATATACTGTATATAATGCACATGGACATGATGATTCTGTACTTTTTTGGTTTTGTGGTTTTTTACTATATGTATTACAGTATACATGTACAAATACAGTGTACATGTTCATTTTAATTTAATTCAAGCATTCTTTGTATAGTGACCACCTGTGTACAGTGACCAACATTGCATTTTTTGGTGGTCACTCTTAACAGGTTTTACTGTATTTTAAAAAAGTATTTGCTCAACAGATTTGCGTTTTAGCATCAGATTGAAATATACATTTTTATTGCAAATATTTGACTTTTTGAATGTGTTTGTTTTTCCGCGATTTAACGTTTAAAAGGTCTTTGCTGCAGAAGACCACCAGCGCCACCAGACGGTTTCTTCTTACCATCGCAGCTTCAATACGCCGAAGGAGCTAATGTTACATATTTTTGTGACGTAGAATTCAGGCTTAGTCTGAATCATGAATCAGAAAGGTTCAACTATTGCTTGAAGGGTCGATGGACTAATAAAAAACCATCCAAATGCGGTAATTAATACCCCTTGCATCGATCTCGAATTAACTCAGTCGTGAAAAGTGAAATTGAACTGCTTAAGTAGTTTACCATTATTATACGTTTAGTACAAACTTCCCCGTGCGGTCAGCCCGGAATCTTAGAAAATGGCTTGATGACACGTGATATCCTGGAAAATTTCGTGACCTATGAGTGCGAGTCAGGGTTCGTACTGGTCGGAAGTAGCGTAAGAACTTGCTCCGGAAGTAACGTTTGGATGCCTCGAAACATGCCAAAATGTGGTAAGTTTTAAACCAGTTTCATTTGGAAGAGTGTAAATAAAACATAGTTCATGAGTTGATAAATTTTTAAATTTATTTCTCTAAAAATATTTCATCTTTACAGATAAAATTGATTTTTAATTAATCTAACTTGATTTCTATGACATTACAATTGATTAAAAAAAACATTCAAAAACTATAAAACTTTCATATAAAACATGAAAAATTTTGAAAAATTGACCTATTAAAACATGAAAAATTGTGCAGAATTCATCTTTGAAAATGTGGAAAATTTTGCGAAATAAACCAATGAAAATGCGGAAATTTATTTTCAAAATTCGTCATTGAAAACGAGGAAAATGTTTACACAATTTTTCATAACAAACGAGGAAAATTTTGCACAAATGGTTATTGAAAACTTGGAAATTTAAATCAATGGTAACAATAAGGACAATTTTGCAAAATGACCAATGAGAATGCGCAAAAAAATGGAGGGAAAATTTCACACAATTTATTATAGAAAGCGTGGAAGTTTACGCAAACTTCAGCAATAAAAACGTGGAAAATTTGACACAATTGGCCAATGAAAATGCCCAATTTTTTTCAAAATTCGTCATCGAAAACGTGTAAAATTTGTACAGCTGATTATTAAATACGTGAATGTTTTTGCACAATTGATTATCAAAAACGTGGAAAATTTTGCAAAATTAATTATTCTCAAGTACACGTGAGAGGCATTATTTATCGAGCCTACCGTTCGTTAGAAAATTATTTTCGTATTTATACGCAAAATCAAAATATAACTTTGTCATTATTAATCTAATCACATGGCTTCGTTTCAGTTACTAATTTGGCATATGATAAAATGGTCGCATTAACGGGTGTGTCCGATGATTCGGACAGCATAGTTGACGATGATTTCTCATCATGCCATTTATCGATAAGAACAAGATCGTTCGATGTGGAAATCGATTTGGGTCAGATTTCAGTTTACACCAACGTCCACATTAGCATCGAAGACGGTAAGGTTGAAAAAACGCAACATTTTACATTGTACATTTAGTAAAATTTGACATGTCGTTTTAATTGAATGCAGAGTGCAGTTCGCTCGACTTAATGATTTAACTGGAAATTAACCATTTTTGAACTGTATCACTTGAATTTGGAGTGCGATTCAATTGCAGATGATGTAAATATTTAAGAAAATGGTCCCTTTTTTCAATGTTTTCCCTCCCAAGTAGCCTACAGTTAGTGATAATCGTATTGAAATACGCTGCACGAGATAATTCTAATTAGTCGTTAAAAACTCGAAAAATTATTCCAAATTGACCAATGCTCTTAAACGTGGAAATTTTTGCAAAATTCGTCATTGAAAACGTGGACAATTTTGCAAAATTCGTCTTTGAAAATGTGAAAATTTTGTCTCAACCTATTGTTCAACAATTTTTGATCAAATTAATCGTTAAAAACTCGGAAAATGTTTTCAAATTGAGCAATGAAAGCGTGGAAAAATGTTGCAGAATTCGTCATTGAAAACGTGGAAACTTTTGCAAAATTCGTCGTTGAAAACGTTGAAATTTTCTTCCAACTTGTTGTTCAACAATTATGATAAAATTAATCGTTAAAACCTCGGAAAATTGTTCCAAATTGACCAATGAAAACGTGAATTTGTTTTGTAAAATTCGTCATTGAAAACGTAAGAAATTTTGCAAAATTCGTCATTGAAAACGTGGGAAATTTTGCAAAAGTCGTCATTGAAAACGTTGAAATGTTCTTTCAACAATTATGATAAAAAATAATCGTTAAAAACTCGGAAAATTCTTCCAAATTGACCAATGAAAACGTGGAACATTTTTGCAAAATTCGTCATTGAAGATGTAGAAAAATTTTCAAAATTCATCATTGAAAACGTGGACAATTTTTCAAAATTCGTCATTGAAAACGTAGAAAGTTATGAATAACTTGTTATTGAAAACGTCAAAGTTTTGTACAACTGATTATTAAAAACGTAGAAAATTCCCATTATAATTTGTATTTATGTAATAAGCTCTTAAAAAACAGTGAGAAATGCATAAAAACGCGTTTCCCCCACTATTTTTCTTTTATGTGCCTGAGTAATTCATAGACAAGAAAATGTCATTAATTCCAAAATAACAGGCGTGTGCATGAGTATTAACATTTCATTTAAATTAAATTTCAGGAAGCTGGGTTAATCTGCAATTAAAATCATCCAACGAGTCTCACAATCAGAAGAACAGGCGCTTGCTCAAAACTTTCAGGATAGAAAACGTTAAAAGTAGGCTAATTTTCAAGACGAGTACTCCTTCTTATCCGAATAGGGTCGAAAGGTCAAAATATGTTTACCTCGAACCGCTGAATGCGGAATATAACGACTTCAAAATCTGCGAAATGCAAGTGTTCAACATTTTAGGTATGTTAAATCTGTGCCCACATTCAAAAGAAATATACAGGGTGTTTTCTCTCGCATTGTACAGATGAAAAGGGTGTGTAGAGGGTCCAAAAGGAAGTCATTTAAGATGGGAAACCTATGGGTGCAGACATCAAATAACGGAGATAATACCAAAGGTTTATTACAAAATTCAAAAGCTGCAAACCTGCACTCAACGTACGCAAAAATGAATTACAAATTACTTTCACGGAACAGAAAAGAAAATACTTACAGTATGTGTAGGACACAAATCGCCACTTTGCAAAAAGTTCTCAAATTGGCTACCGTTTTTACCGTTTCGGGGCTTAGCCTTATGTGCTCACGGCCATGACAACGCGAGCAATGAGGTCCTGTTCGTTCTCAACTGGGGTTTCGTAAACCATTTGTTCCATTGCACCCCATAAGAAAAAAAATCAGGTGGTGTCAGGTCCGGAGATCTTGCTGGCCACGCAACAGGACCACCGCGGCCGATCCACCTGTCAGGAAACCTCTCGTTTAGGTACACTCGGACGTCGACACCCCAATGAGCCGGACAGTCGTTATGTTGAAACCACATGTCTCTGTACAAGACTAACGGAAGGTCCTCAAACATCTCCTCTACAATCGCCATTATCTCCGTTATTTGAGGTCAGCGCCCATAGGTTCCCTATCTCAAATGGCTAGGGTTTGTACCCTCTACACACCCTCTTCATTTGTACAATGTGAGAGAAAACACCCTGTATTTAAAAATATATGAATGACTGAAGTAATTTACATTCTGAAATTACGGTAAGTATCTTCATTCAATCTCAATTGCTCACACATTAATTATATTTTAAAAAAACCATTTATTTAGAGATAACGGCTTGTGGGACTCCAGATATTCCCTCCAACAGTTTTATGGAGCCAAAAGGAAGCCAAAGGTACATTTATGAATGCTACGAAGGATACACCCAAGTAGGGAGTTTTGAAATTCAGTGCATCAATGGACAGTGGACACCTCACCCTCCAACGTGTAAGTGACCACTTAGTTAAATCTTTTGTAAACACAAAGTTGTCCTTATGAATTTAAAACATAAATAAAACATTGTCTCTCAGGTAGATCAAACAAACACATCGACCCTACTTCAAATAGTTCAACGATTACATGTAAGTTGATAAGATAACAATACATAATCCAAAAGATCCCTTTACAATTCCAAAATTCCAATGTATAACGATAAATAGTCACGTCATTTTAGTTGTAAAAACTGCAGCTAACTTATTTCGAATTCTACTTCTGATTAAAATTTATAATATTAAGTTGAATTCATGAGGATTCATTTTTTTGAGATCTTGGTATTTAATTACATTCAATGCATTTCAAAAAAAACATATTATTTAAAGTGAATGGTAAAATAATAAGTCAGTGAATAAAATAAATTGCGTTGTCATGTTTTTCTTTCCGTTTTAATAATAAATTTTCAATAATAATCAAACGAATCTGAAAATTTATACCGTTGCGAATTTTTAAATAAAATTAAACGTGCGTATGATTAAAATTGTTTTACGTATTTAAGTTGGCATTGTATCTGATTTACATAATAATTTTTCAAATAATCATATTTTTGACATTTTTTTTGGCTTCATTTCAGATATTGCAATTACTATTGCAGTGGCTATAGTGACGATTGTGTTCGCTGTTTTATTCACAATTTTTTTTACCAAAAGGTCGGAAATCTGAACAAAAAACAGTTGTTTTTCAATTTATTTCAATGTGAATCAATTATTCCATACTTATATAGGTATTACGAGAAAACAAGACGCTTGGTCCACACTCAAAGTCAAAATGAACCAATACACCCAGAATATGACTGTCAGGAAAGTGAACAAGTTCAACAACCTACTTACGGTTAGGGTTTCTTTGAATATGTTAAAAACATGAAAGTATTTCAAGAAATTCAAATTCACTGTGAAAAGCTTTTCGATATATTCGTAAATGTGTTTTATTTACATGTACAATATTAATTTTCCTTTAACTTTACCATAATAGTTATTCGTGGGTAATATATTTGTTTTTATTTTTCAGACTCAGTATATGAAGAACCGATACAAAAGCGTTACCCACGCACGTTTGCAGATTCTCAGCATTACGAAACGCCGATTTTAATGCAGGAAGAAGATTCTGGGCAATACGTGGAAATTCTTCGCTGAAAACTTGTAAAAACTTTAAAAAAATTGGGAAAAAATAGTTTACAACTTTTATTTTATCGATTTTAGAATTATAAAAATAACTTTGACTAATAATTCGCTAAAACACTAAAATTCTGTGACACATGTTGATATGGAAATGTCAACGCCTATCCCTACCTTCACTTTAATATATTTAAGGTTAATCTGCCCCTCAACTGAAAATGGCGACCAGATCAGCATTACTAACCTTCGAAGAAAGTTCCATAGTTCAAAAGGTTCTTGCAGAAACCTCTTCAGCCCTCAACTAAAAATGGCGACCAGATCAGCATTACCGGCCTTCGAGGAAAGTTCCATGGTTCTAAAGGTTCTTGGAGGAACCTCTTCAGGAATGTTACACCACGTGAAAGCTGCATTCCAGAACCAGAAACTTTCAGTAATGCGTCAGTTTTAGAAAATAAAATCAATGTTAAGGTAACTTTTTTGGATTATTTCAGTTCATTCCATCCCACTGTTTTCGTTTTGAAAACGAATTGCTAATCGATTGAATCGCTGCTATCGTCCTAAAAATCTATAGTTCTGTTTAGATGAACAACTGCTATAGTGTACAATAAAATGTAATGTTTAGCCCAGTAATTTGAACGTTTTTTGATTAGGTTAGATTAGATCAAATTAATTGTGTCCAACATTTCAATTTTTATTCTTTGCTATAACAGTTCTACATCTAAATAACACTAGATTTTTAGGTCGAGAACACATGCAACCGCGTGCATATTCATATTTTAATTAATTATCAAGACTTTTCCTATATTTGGATGTTTATTTCCAAAATTTCAACGATTTAGTTCAAATTAATGGGTTATAGAATTTAGTAGCTATTCAGTCTAATATCGATCACTTCGTTTTTAAAATGAAAACAATACATAGAAATCACAAGTTTTTGGAATTTAGAACATTTTGGAACATTTGAGAAGGTTCTTGAAAAAAAAACCTTTTTTTTCCAAGCACCTAAAAAAGTTCCCCCTGGTGTAGCGAGAGAAAGAATCTCAAAAGGTTCTTCTATTGGGTATACATCTTTTTTAGTGTTCTTTTTACATTAAAGTTCTATGAAACTGTATTAAATATAAAAGCAATCAAGATTTTATGCACTTTTATTAATTACTCGTGAAAATGGAGATAGAAAAAACTTTTATTTCCCGTTTCAAATGCTAAAAAGGCATTTTCGTCGAATTTTGTTCACGACGTTTTAGATTAACATTACTGTATTACATGTACAATGTATGTATAATCAATATAGCTGTAGTAGATGCATGAAGAATGAATAATTTCACTTAATAAAAACACGAGAAATTAATAATTTCAAGGCCAGACCATTAAAGTTTTAACGCCAGCAAGTAGCTGCATATCATATGTCAGAAGTTCCGAAAAATATCGAAGTAATATAGACCCTCGAATGATAATTTAACGAGTTACGAGTCTGGTTGATACGTACGGGACAACGACTTCTAAATAAACACTTTGTTTCCATGATAACACTCGAGGTTCATCGATTTATAACAAACAGTTAAATATGAGTGCAATTCAAATCAGATATCATTCTAGTTGTTCTACTATCTGAAGCTGTGTCAGTCAATATGGAGAAAAATATTTTTGAAAAAATTTATACGTGTTTGAACGTAAATTTGTACGACATCCGGTCGGAAACAGGTCCCAAATTCTGGATCTTATTAGGGCGAAATGTCGTTTTTATTATTTTGCAATTAATTTCATTGGCATATTTCATTGACCGTACCTTAAAAAGCGTAAACAGCTTTTACATACAACAGCACATCGGTTTCATTCAAGTAACTCTGGTTTTGGGAACGATCTTAAAATTTATTTTTTCTTGGAAAACTGGCCATCGATGGACGACTTTCTTTAGACATTTTTTAGCCCACAACAGAATGATCTTTGGAAAAGATAAAAACGACACATTTTTGAGACAAAAGAATTGTTTCACTTCTAATAAATGTCATTTGGGCAAGTGCCACTATCTTTCTCACGCTTTTTGTCTGCTTGCTCGGTGCCAAATTAGCAAAAATTGTTTACGGAAACCTGCCGCTAAATGACCCTTCTAATGGCTTCTTTTTTGAAATCAGACAGGAAGACATTGAACATCCCACGTATTTTTTATTGGAATTCTGTATTAACGCGTTTATCGCTTATTGTTTTATAGTGACCATAACTGGCCCTAAACTATTTCTTGTGCTATATACATTTTCACTGGTGAAGCTATCCCTTTCAACTTTGAACTCGAAACTTGCAACCATGATGAAAAATTCCGAAGAATTGATGACGAATGTTAGAAAACCACGCGTCGCATTAGCAATTTTAAAATTTCAAAAGCAACATTTTAGAATGGCAAGATTTATCCACGAGACGGATCGCGTTTTCTCCAAATATTTATTTTTTCTTTGCTGCGCCATCTTCGTAACATTTATCAATATCATCCGAATTTTGAAACTCGATAATCAAAGCGACCCAAGTTATAAAATTGCATATTTTCTTGCTTCCTTGTCCATCGCTTCGACTTTCGTTCTGCTCACCTTTGCAGCTGAAATAAATGAAAAAGTAAGATCTCACGAAGAAAATGTGTTCATATACTCCGTATTTTGAACGATTATTACAGTATGTGTACATTTACAGTTAAAAGATGGCGTTCTAAAAGCAATTGATATAACTGCAACATGCTCGAGTCACGACAGACCTACATCGAGAGTAAGTTTCCTTTTATTTGGCATAACTGAACTTATTTTGCAGAAAAGGCATCGCGATGTCTTTTACACAGTAAAAACTGGAAAAGTGGCCACCTGTTTATGTTGACCACCTTTTAGTGTATTGTTTTTTCTAGTGTACATTTCCTCATCAAAATTCTCTCCATAGCTAGTGACTAGTGACCACCTGTCTATAGTGTACATTGATCACTGTGTGTTGTCTTTTTTGGAATTTTTACATTGCGAATGTTCCTTAAAAAGTGACTGCAGATAACCGATGAACCACCATACATCCTGCTTTATCCCTAGTGGTTCTCCAATAATTCAGCCAATCTTATTATTTAGATCGAATAAAACCACTGAAAACATGATCATAAAAAGCAAAAAGTAAACAATGTAAACTTGATAATTTAAAAAAAAGTGTAATTAGGCAACTCAAACTGTAAGTAATGCAGATAGACATGATGATTCTGTACTTTACTGGTTTTTGTTTTTGTAATACATGCATTACAGTCTGCATGTATAAGCAAGGTGTACATGTTCATTATTTTAATTTAATTCAGGCATGCTTTTTATTGTGACCAGCTGTGTACAGTGACTGACAAAGCATTTTTTTTTGGTGTTTACTCTTAACAGGTTTTACTGTATATACATGTATAAAGAAGAGATTTGTGAGGGTTTGTATATATTGCAGGTTGATCGGATTAATCGATCATGTCCAATTAATCTTTAACAAAATCTCTGATAAATCCGATTAACCGATTATGTCCGATTAATCTATGAAAAATGTCATCGTAGGTATAGTGTATTGGGTGACGTCATCAGAATTTTGGTAACGGGTCGGGAAATGCCGGATTTTTCAGCTTTATAGTTTGAATTATGATAAATGCAATTGCTAAACCGATAACATACATATTAAACAGGATGTTTTTGAACTTATCACGGTCGATTCTATGATCTGTAATTACAAATTAACGCACATAGCATCATTAGTATGCACGTAATTATCAATGAGTAAAATTCCTCTACAGAGTAAGAAATTGTTAGTTTTGACACGAAACTAATCATGAACTACATTATTTATCATCATTTTGCACCATTTTCTTGAGAGCTATATGCGTATATAGGGTGTTTTTGAACTCATCGTAAAACTCAAACTGGCGTTAGAGTGAACTAAGGTAAACATTTTTCACCAAGGAACCTAGGGTCCAAAGTTCACTATTAAAAAGTTATGAATGTTTTAATTTTGGAAATTTTTAACATGGGAGTAAACGGAGGTGCCCCTTTCGAAA
>JAQGBX010006915.1:0-11963 GCA_034698745.1 Megaphyllum sjaelandicum | reverse complement strand
CTTCAGGCACACGACTCTGCAGCTTGGTGCGAGTCTATGCAGGAAGAGATAACAACTCTTGAGGAACGCAAGGTGTTTCTACGCGTCAAGCCCACCAAACCTCCTAAGGTTTTGGGAACCAAATGGGTTTACGTAAAGAAGCGTGATGCAGCCGGAAAAGTAGAGTCATCGATCCCGCCTGGTGGAACAGGGATTCCGTCAGTGGATGGTGATCGATTTCCATGAAACTTATTCTCCGGTTGTAGACTTCGCCTTGGTACGCCTATTTCTGCTCCTCCTAGTGGTAGTGCGTGGATGGATCACCCTCAATCTGGACGTCAAATGCGCCTACCTCTATGCTGATTTAAAGGAGGACATCCACATTAGACCGCCACCGATAGCCAACGAACTGCCTATCATACTTTGGAAGCTCCGTAAAGCCTTATACGGACTACACCAGGTGGGACATTGCTGGTACAACGAGATGGATTGAGGATTAAAGAATCTCGGTTTCTGCCAGCTGGTGTCAACACATTGCATCTATCGTTTAGGATAAAGCGTCATTCTCCTCGTCTACGTGGATGACTTCCTCCTTATCGGGCGCATACAAAGACATCTGGATCAAGCATGTCAACTGCTAAATAGCCGATACAACATAAAGAATCTAGGACCGGTGTGCAAATTTCTAGGGATTGGGATCGTGATCACTAAACTTAGGACAGTAATGCTACATCAATGCTCCTATATCGACCGCATCTCGTCGTTGCTCCTGGAGATACCCGAACGACAGGTCTTCGAGCCAAAGAAGATTGGGACTGATGTCACAGTGTTTACCAAGCACATGACCAACCTTTAGGACGTACATGAAAGTGCCGGAGTCTCATTGGATGTCTTCTGTACTTGGCCCGACATACGCATCCTGACATCAGTTATGACATAAGCTTCCTGGCACGTTTCGTCGAAGCACCGAATGTAACCCACTGGAGGGCGCTCGGGCACGTCTTGAATTACTACGTCTTGACTGCTACGGATACGCAACAATTTTGTGCCTTCTCCGACGCCTCCTGGGGGACGGATTACCTCACGCAAAGGTCAATCACTGGCTACATCGTGCTGATTGGGGACTCACCGATACTCTGGCGATCATCCCATCAGACACTGGTCACCATCTCAGCGATGGAAGCTGAGATTACAGCAGCTCAGGACCTCTTGAAGGAACTCATATGGATACGCCGAGTCCTTCAGGAGGTTAATCAATGCATGCGGATGGAGTCAACTGTCCCGGAACTCTTTGTGGACAATCAGGCTGCTATCATTAACATCCAAAAATGATGTTACCAACTCGCTCACCAAGTACCTGGCCATCAAGTTGCAGTTCAGCAACGGAATGTTCACGGTTCATTACGTGAACACCAAGTACAACCTGACAGACCTGTTTACGAAAAGGACTCAACAACAACGACTTCGCTTGTTGACTCCATACCTGCTGCTGCCATCCTTGGACGAAGTTAAATGCACCCCTAAACGGGGTAACTGATGGTGATTTGAGGGTCACCAGCTCCCTCCAATCCACATTCCAGGAATGCATACCAGCCTGTATGCATGCGTGTGTGACCAAAGGTCACCCAAAAGGTGACAAGCTAGACAAAGGCCACTGTTACAGAATGCCAAACAGGATTTTAGGCATTCTTGCTGGTGTTGGATTATACAAGCCATATTTCAGGGAGGGCACCACCATCACCAGAGGTTACCTGGGAGGTGGAAGCACTTTTGAGTGCTTATTCGAGTGTGGGGCTTCAGCCAGACTGCATGTCTTAACTGACTGCTTGACTGACAGACTGACTGACTGACTTTGAACATCCAGGCTCAGCTTCCACAACTCAACTGCAAAGTCTATTAACGTGGAGCAGCCAGCTTCAGGATCAAGCCAGCCACTATGCCCTACAACCGTTTGAATGCATGGAACAGGCCGTTCCGTGCCCTGCTCATCAGAGGGACCCAGGGGTCCCACAGAAATGTGCTCTCCGGAGCAGGACAGCACCGAGCAGGTTGTAAAATCACACAAACGGTCCTTTTAAGGACCAACACAAATGGAGAAAGATTCTAGGTGGCAATTCAGCACCCGTTCTTTGTGTTTGTGTTAACAGTTCCCAAACTAACACTAACAGGACCACCTTAGGGATATTTAATAGTGGAACGCACTTCAAATATAAACTCAATGGTATGTCCACTTAAACAAGCCTCACTAATCTAATCGTATGCATAGGTGGTGCACCCAACATGGTGGATTACATTTCGTCTGCTTTTCTATAACAAAAGGAGGAAAGTCGGCTCATTCGTCCTGGCCATGTTTTGATAATATTTTGAAAGGTACATTTACAGTACCTTTTAAAAATATCAAAACGCTGCCAGTACGAACGAGTTGACCAGTTTTTAGTGTTTTGTTTTTCCTAGTGCACATTTCTTTCATAAAAATTCGTTATATAGTGACCACCTGTCTATTGTATACAGTGACTTGTGTGTTTTGTCTTTTTTGCAATTTTTACAATTCCCCAACTCTTCGCTCCTCGCAAAATAATGATATTACTTTTCATTTCAACCGCATTTAGTACACCACTAAAATAATAAGCATATATGTAAAACCAAAACTTAATGTGCTGAAACATATATTCCCTGACTTTTTTAGGTTTGACAAAAACTTCTCTAACCAATAACATTGTCAAAAAACAACATAAGCAATTTTGAAAAATCGACAAAGGAACATGTTTTGCAAAATTTTAAAATATAGACAAATTTGTATTCGGAAAATGTAACTGTACTCAGAAAACGTGAAAAATGTTAATGAAAACCTTTAGAACTTTGCAAATTTGTTCTTTGGAAAACGTGACAAATGTCGCATTTTTATCTCTCGGAAAATGTGGAATATTTCGCAATTTGTCCCTCGGAAAACAAGGCAAACTCATAGGCAAATTTCTTAATTTTATCCCTCGAAAACGTGGCAAATACAGGAGCAAATTTTTCAATTTTGTCCCTCAGAAAACGTTAAAAATTTTGCAATTTTGTTCTCGGTAAACGTAGATTTTCGCGATTTTAGACAATTGAGGAATGATTGTCTCCTTATAGACAAATATTAACAACTTACTACTTTGTAAGGAGCCCATTATAAGAAAATTGAATTTTTTTCTATTTTCCAGAAAAAAACAATTAAATGTCTATTTTCCTATATAGGGCTTCACATCTTATTTGGGCTGGATCTTCCAAATTAACTTGACATGCGATTAGCACTCGCATGCTCGCCTGGACAAACATAGTGTGATGCCCCGGTGACGTAATAAGCTTGCGCCTCGCGATAATAGATTTCCGTAGGTTACCGTAATTGATACGGTAACCTTTTACCTGCAAAATACCGTGCATGGCCGTTTGACAAGTTTAGCACATCGTAAGGCCAGTTTGGCAAGATGTCATCCTCCATCATAAGAGGCAGGTCGGCCTCACCAAAAATGGAACATCCACCCATGTTAGGCAATCGAATTTTGCTCGCAGCAAAGCGAGGCGAGTGAAGCTGAGGCCTTCCTCACTCCATAAAAATCGCACGGCAGTGCGTAGAATTTTAGGTCGTGATTTTGCCCATATAGCCGCTCCACTTATTGCACTCACCAGCGAGTCATGGACGTTCTTGTAGTCACTGGATTGTCAGGCAGCCATGGAGGTTCTCCAGAGGGCTTTGGCATCCGCGCTTATTTTGGCAATGTTCGACCCATCGCAGTATCTGTCCTAGTATATGGACGCATCCTTACAAGGATTAGGTGCACAAGGGTGGGGTAACATGCTTGAGAGTGGGAGTTCGTATCCGACAGTGTGCGTGTTGCGCGCGTGATGATACACCTTGTTTTCAGTTTAAGCGCCTGTATTATGTTTGGTCGTTGTTGCGACCTATGTCGTGTTCGTTATTGTCCAAGGTCGCTGGTCGACCAGAGGTGGCGGCGGCAGCGGAGTCCCTGACGGCGCATTAGGTGAAGGTTAAATCATTAGTATCATCGTCGGTCGGGGACTGCTCTTAGCGCTTCCCTGAACCACGTGGCGATGTTTTGTCGTGGCCAGCCGGTGGCTTCCACGGGTTTATCAAAGTGGGATCGACCCTTGCGCCCGTGCACGTGGTTTCAACCACACTTTAGCAACCCCTCCAGCGTTTCTGCTGTCACCCCGGACTCGAATGGGACAGCTGTATGGTGCTACAGGGTCCAGCAGGTCAACACGCGAGCCACTTGTTGTTCGATGCTCGCCCTAGCTGGACGTTTTGGATAACTCATTGGCATTCCTTTGTTTACGCGTTTGGGTCTCGCAAGTTCGAGTTTCATGCATAATGTCCCGCTCGCATCAGCTGGACTGTGCCGCTTGTTTAGGGAGTCGAGGCCGCTTGGTCCAGGCCTTACGGCGTCCGGACAAGGACGTGTTTTGGCCGAGGCCGGACCATTCGTGGCCCTGGGCCGACGCCCCTGTAAATTTTTGCCAGTGTAATGGCAGTGTTCACGATTGTACCTATTGTTCGTGAGCCACTAGAGCTAGACGCTTTTCTGTTAGGATCAAAACTGCCCAGGCCCGTCGATCATTGAGGTGGTGAACGATCTGCTTCATCCTGGACAGTACATCCCTGTGGAAGATCCTGCCCCGGCACCGGACCCTGTGGTTCCGGCCCTGGATTGCGTGACGTATGTGAAGAACCTGATAAGTACTTCCCCTTACATTACAAAGGAGAGGGCGGATCATGAGGAACACTAGCATCACCTGACTCGGATGTACCTGGCTCTGACCTCTGCTCCGGGCGTGAAGCCCCCATGGCCGAAATACCCACCGGTCGAAGTTCCGGCACATGAAACTCTGGCCTGGGTGATGGACGTTGGCTATGACTGGTGGCACGTCATTTAGCCCGTCATTGAGGAATGGACCCCAGTGATAGTTTGACTTTTCGATGCCGACCTGGACTGTCCGTTTTGTGTTAGTGCTCCGGAAGGGAGTCTCCGCCGTCGCATGTGGACATTTTATAGTTGTTATTAATTGCGTTCACTGGGTTGTATTTGCTTTATTTTGGTTGCTTTGGAGCAGCAACGCCTGGGGGGTGTCAGGGTCAAGGGTCGCATAGCAGCCGACCTTATGTCGGCGCACCCCTGGTGATCCCTGGGCCTATATAGGAGGCCGCATACCAGGCGTTGGCGCTCTTAGCTCCGCTTACCTGCGCTGCAGCAGGTTGTGCGCTCGCACCTTACGTCGTGTGATTGTGTTGGTTTGCCAAGGGGTTGGCGACCTATTTGTCCAGGCCGATACTGGCGTCTTTTGTTCGGTCCTGGTTTGCATTGTTAACTCGAGTTTGTAAGTTTGATTGTGGCATCACGATTTTGGATCCGCATGATCGAGCACGTGCTCTCCGCCCATAGTCGTAGCAGAGAAGGACGTTGTTCTGTACCCAGGCATGCTGGGCAAAAGAAAACGCCTGGTTTTAGTGCCCTCACGTGGCACAAGCAGAGCGTATGCTAGTCCTATTCCGGACGCCTAACAGACGTTACAGTACTCCCTCACCAGTGACAACGTTACAAGAACTTGGAATTAAACCGAACACGTCGACCGGCATGTGTCGTCACCGACAAGAGCTTGTCGTATTGCTAAAAATGCAACCTGTGCCAGGCGATGCGGACAGGCCGCCACAGCCGGTATCGGCGTTGGGGCCACCGGTTGAACTAGGAAAGCTGGAGGCAGCAGCAGCAGCAGGTTAGCGCCCAGAGGCTTCGCGTCTTTGATCATGAATGCCGGTTTGATCCGGTCAATCCTGATGGTTGAACGTCTTCCCCTGATGTTGACTGTGAAAGTTTTATCGGTGGGTGCGGCGGATCGCATCATGTCGGGTGAAAACATGCAATGCCGTTTGTAGAGCTGCTGGGATGAAGACGGCTGGGCAGAAATGGGAGAATGTGGGCATTGGCCTGAGCTGGTCCATGGTCTTGCGAAGTTGGCCTGCAAAGGTGGTCGGATCCACCAAAGTCGAACTAGGTTCAAAGAATTCGCCTGGGAGGCGAAGAGTGGTACCGTAAACCAGCTAAGCTGTAGGCATGTTCATGTCCTCCTTAATAGCTGAGCGTATCCCCAGTAAGATGAGGGGAAAAACATTGACCCAACGCTCTGTCCTTTAGCATTTGATGGCAGCCTTCAGTTGTCGATAAAACCGTTCCACCAGGCCATTCAAGGCTGGTTAGTACAACGTGGTTCTGATGCATTGTGCACCTAGCATGGCTGACAAGGCAGTGAAGAGGAAGGATTAAAATTGCTGGCCCTCATCGGTTTTTATCCGAGCTGGAGAGCTGAAGTGGGCGATCCAGCCCTGGACGAACGCCATGGCCACCGTTTTGGCCATGATGTCGGTTATCAGAATGACATCTAGCAAGCGTGTAAAGTGATCGATGGTGGAGATGATGGAGAAGGTCCCACCAAATCAATATGCACGTGCTCAAACCTCTGATCCGGCAGAGTGAATGAACCGAGCGCCGCTGAGGTGTGTCGTGACACTTTTGATCGCTGGCAGCTAAGGTAGAAGCGAGCCCTAGAAGTGCAGTCAGCCTTTACAGCTGGCCAAACAAAACGGCTGGTCACCAGCTTGGTGGTTGCATGTGTGCCGGGTGGGTGCGACATTCCGTGCAGGTTGTCACAAGGATGATGGCACAAATAGGTGGACGGTTGGCTGGGAGACATTGCAGACCATCTCTGTAAGTGAGCCATGGAGGAAGATCGAATGAAGAACCAGAGATGTCGCAGCTGGATCACGAAGGAGAAGCTGCAGCTCCTGGTCGGAGTCCTATGCATTGGCTAGCTGGGTGAAATTAAATGGCGACGAAGGTTTGATCGCTGCAATGCACGATAGTGCATCTGCAACAATGTTCTCCGACCCCTTGATGGCGCTAGGTAATCCAACTGATGCAGTTGGCATGACGAAGAACGGTCCGATTGCTATGAGAAGGCAAACGTCAACGGTGTGTGGTCTGTGTGCAAAGTAAAGATGCGGCCGACCACCAAGTGACGAAAGTGACGTATAGCGGCGTAGGCACCGAGAAGCTTGCGGTTATATGCGCTATAGTTGCGCTAGGCCGGTGAGAGCTTCTTTGAGAGGAAGCCGAGTTGTTGCCACTCTCCGTTTTAAGTTGCTGAAGTAGGGCGCCCTGTGCCAGGTCGGAAGCGTTCACCATCAGAAACAGATGGCCATCGTAAGACGGGTGGGCCAGGGTGGCAGCCTGAGCAAGGTCAGGCTTGCAACGAGAAAAAGCTTGCTGAGAAGCCTCAGACCAGATGATCGGCCGGCGGTCGTTCTTTTTGCTGTCCCTGAGGTATTCGTTGAGGATGGCCTGATGTTGAGCAGCATGTGGCACAAAGCGGAGGTAAAAGTTGAGCATGGCCAGGAAGCGGCGCATTTCCCGCACCTCTGTCGTCTCTGGAAAATCCTTGATGGAGGCCACTTTCTCAGGGAGTGGACAAATGCCCACAGTGGAGACCTCATACACAAGGAACAAAACAATCTTCTCCCCCAGACCACACTTGGAAGGATTGATGATCACCCGGTATTCGCGGAAGTAGCCAAACACCTGTTTGAGGTGATCAATGTAGTCGTCATCATTGCTGGAAGCCACGAGGACGTCATCAAAATACGGGGTGATGAAGTCGAGTCCATGGAGGACTTGGTGTATAAACCGCTGAAATGTTTGTGCGGCATTACACAGACCAAACGCCATCGCGGGGAGCTCAAACAGGCCAAACAGAGTAATGACTGCGGTCTTGCCGATGTCGGCTGGGTTGACTAGCATCTGATGATACACACGTGTCAAATCCAGTGTTGAAAACACGAGGGCGCCCTGCAGATTCTGCGTACAGTCTTGCATATGAGGGACTGGATATCGATCCAGTACAGTGACCGCATTCAACCGCCTGTAGTCACCACATGGCCGCCTGGGTTGAATTCAGCCTGGGCTGAATTGAGTCGGTCTGGCGGAAGGCGTCTGGCTTGAATGCCTTGAAATGCTGAAAGTCGTATTTGGCCTGGCCGCCGCAGGGAGATGGCCAGGCGTGGTCAAGATACTGTGACATAAGGCGGTGGAATTGCAAATCTCCGGCAAAACATCTAATGCCCTTGATGGGAGCGCATGACTCACTGCCGGAGCTGCCAAGTTGCGTGGTCGTATCAACTAAGTGCCGGCCAGCAACGTCAACCAGAATTTAAGTGAAACTCAACGAGAAAGTCCGAGCCAATTATGGGCTGGGACACCGCCGCAATGACAAAAGGCCAGGAGAATGAGCATCGAAGTACGAGGTTAAGTTTAACGAGCCGGACTCCAAATGTTGGGATTACTGTTTTGTTTGCAGCAAACAGCTGCAAGGGATCCAGTGGGCAGCCTGTTTTCCCGGCGGTTGGCGGTATGACTGAGATGTCGGCACCAGTATCAATGAGGAAGTGCAGCCCTGACGTCATGTCAGTGATGATAAGGTGTTGTATGGTGCGGTGACCACCGCTCTAGTTTTCGGGTACGTGCAAGACGAGCTTTAAGTTTCCGTTTTAAGTTCCAGTATTTACTTGCAGGTTTCCGGCTGCCTGTTTTTAAACTTGGGATGCACAAAAGGGTTTACAGCAGCATGATTTTCAGCATGCTTGATGGCGTCACTGCATGCATTGTACAGGGTGAAACATACCGCGAAAATCCTTGTGCATCCGCCAGAAAACATTCTTGCACATGCGCATTAATGTTTCGCATCCAATTGTTTGCACGGGACACGTTTTTTCGCTACATTTAGCTGCATACAGTGTTTGTATTTTATTTGGTAAAATATAACCATATTATGGCCAGAAATTTAGGAAGATACATGTACGTACGTTTATGTCTCCAAGATGCAAACAGCAGTAGGCCTAACGAAATGCACGTGCTCTCGTATCGTGTAAATTTCACATATTTTTGACCGATGCTAATCCGTGTGCCACAATGTGGCTAACAAATCGGTTACCAGTTTCCCAAAAATGAATGTTAAATTTAATACTAATGACTTGCCCCGAAAACTGGCAAGTTGAGCCAGCCGCGGCTTGACTTGTTTGAAATGCGCATGCGCTAGTCACGGCTTGCACTTGAAACCGAAACTTAAACCTTGACTTGCTCATACCCTTCTGTCTGATGTCGACAGGGTGGTCGGCATTGACAGGGCCACATTTCCAAATGTTTGGTGGTACCAGCACAGGTCTAGATCCCCACCGTTCCTGTCGGGAATGCCTGACCGGCTGCAGTAATTCAAACGGCCACAGGAGGCCAATCATTGACGTTGTGACTGGTTGCGAATGTTCTAAACAGGGCTGGTAGTCAGAGCAGAGTAACAAGTAGTAAGGATAGTTAATTAGAAATCTGCAGGAGGATATGATTAGTGAAAGGATCCATTAGGCCTTTGGGATACCTTCGGTGAGATCACATTTGAAACCTTAATGAAACCTAAAATCATACCTAGAGAGATTAAAAAGATAGCTTAAATTTTAGTTAGTGTGAGACTGCCTTATCAGCGCCAGGGTAGCCTCACATGACCTTTAGGTTGGATTTAAAAGGCGCAAAAGTGCACAGCACGCCTGTCCAGCAAACCCTGACCTTTTGGAGTGCCAAATGGCATTCCCGAAATGTAAAGAAACAGCCTCGAAATTCGAAACCGAGGCTACTTGAAAAGAAAAATTGCAGAGAGAGGGGAGAACAATGGAGCAACAGAGACGAATCGACGTGTCTCAAATTCGTAGAGAAAAGAGAAGAGATTTAGAAGCAATCCACCAACGTGCAAATCTCCAGTGCCAACGTGCAAGGCAACAGAGACGCTACCATGCTTAAAAGGAAATATAGTTGAAAGGATTCAAGGCTTTCAACAGGATTCAAGCCTGAAATTGCAGAACAGTCCCAGAATCGAAGAAGTGAGTCAACGGACTTTCGCAAGTGAACGGTTGGAATGTGATAGAAAGTTTCACATGCCTTTTGTAAGGGAAAAACGAATTGTTTCCGAGCCTGCTGCCCAAGGATGCTGACGGTCAAGTGCAAGTGTCACCCCATCGTTAACCGGACCAGAGCCAAGGCCCTAATAGTGCTGCGGCTGCCAATCCTTGTTTTGAAGTATTTTTTGCGCATGCCTTGTGCAACTTATTTGATTAGTAAGTCCGTGCAAGAGCGCACGTGTGTGCATAATTGAGGAATAAAATGTTTTTCACCCTCACCCTGTCTTACAGTTAGGGAGCCAATTCAACATTTCTTCATAAAAAGCTTAGAATTTAAAAAACATAATTAATCTTTGATTCAGGTGCCCTGGTATAAATCAGCAACAATTCTCTCAATATGTAAATATCTTGCAATAAATTGTCACGGTCACTTGAACGTGATTATGCAAATTGCATGCCAGCCTGAGATTCCACAAATGGAATCTTCTTAGAGTAATTAATATTCGAACTTCGATCCTCAAGGGATTATGATGTTGTGCAATTAGCACAACATTTTATTAATGACATGTTAATCCCTGCCCTTAGGAAATCGCATCCGACTGACACCAGGGGTTTTCTCACATAAATAGAGAGGAACTTCACGTCTAATCAGTAAGGGTTTGCTCATCTTATGGTGAACATGCGTTCACTGCGCGCGCGGGTTAAAGTATTAGCAATGTATATCTGTGTGCTGTTTAGGATGAGAGATGTTTCACCTGGGTAATATGTTTTATGCGCTTGTGCGCTCCTTTTATTGTCCATCATGATTTGACATGTATATTACAATCTTGAGGGGAACTGCTATAGGCAACCCTGTAACTCAAGATTGCTTTTGGTAATGCTTATGCATCTGTTGTTCATGTGATATGTGAGCCCTTACTCAAAGCTATGTTATATAATAAAGAGTTGTATCTTTAATAGTTCAGTTGCACCCACTTTAATTCGTTACAAGACATCAGGAAAGAATGGCTTATTTCGAAAAAGTAATGGAAATTCAACGACCTGTATGGTGTTAAAACTCAAAAGTAATGCTTCTACATGGTTAGCTCAAAGGCCATTTTACGATTTCCGAGAGACAAAACTGCAAAATTTGCCACAATTTCTGAGAAACAAAATTGCGAAATTCACCATGTTTTCCGAGGAACAAAATTGCAAAACTTGCCACGTTTTCCTGGGACAAAATTACGAAATTTGCCACGTTTTCTGAGTGACAGACAGCAAGACAAAATTGCGAAATTTTCCACGTTTTTCGAGGGACATACAGCAGGACAAAATGGCGAAATTTGTCACGTTTTTCGAGGGACAGAATTGCGAAATTCTGCGAAAACCTTTTCCGAGGACAAAATTAAGAAATTTGGCACGTTTTCTGAGGGACAGGCAGTGGGACAAAATTGCAAAATTTGCTTCGTTTTCCGAGGGACAGAGTTGTGAAATTTGCCACGTTTTCCGAGGGAAAAAATTGCGAAATTTCCTACGATTTTTGAGGAAAACACAGATGTGCAAATTTTTAAAAAAAATTCGAAATTGTCATTATAAAATGTTGCGTGAGGGGCCAAAAAAACTTATAAATTTTCGTGACATCATTTCTGGTGCCAAGTTTGTGGATGTCCTATGAAATGGGAATGGATATCAAACGTGATTCCTAAATAGTCTCCATGTCTCAAAGTTATGTCCGTCATGTTTAAAAATAAAATTGTTTAATAAAAAATACATTGCTAAAAATGTGATCATAGTATTGTCTGCGCAACTAAGCGATAAGATGTGAAAATACATTGTGAATGGCAAAAATTGAACTGGATATAAGTTGACCACCAAAAGGTAGGGCAGATCCAGAGCGCCAACGACCGACACTTAATTCTCATTTGCATTGTTTTCCTGCCAATCTATATATATAAAGAAGAAAACGACGCCATTTTTTTTTGGTGAGGCTAGCCAATCCTGTGGCGTTTGCGGTTGTTTGTCT
>JAQGBX010006914.1:0-11964 GCA_034698745.1 Megaphyllum sjaelandicum | reverse complement strand
CGAAACATTTATGCGCATGTGCGACAATTATCCGCGGCATGTTTGACCTAGCACAGCGCATGCAGTGGCGCCACCAAAAACAACGATCATCACGCAGATGTCAGGGTTCACTTGGCACGGGTCATTAGCAAAAATTCCAGCGGAAAAAATTAGGAAGTAGATGAAGAAACATTCTTAATTTAAAAGTTTTGTTGTGTTTCTGGCCTTACTGTTGTCACAATCCAAAAATAATGCTTTTACTTGGTTAGCTCTGGACCCAATTGCAAACTTTTTAAAAAATGTCAGTGCAAATTGGCAAAATTTTCAACACTTTCGGAGGTCAAATTTGCTAAATTTCCAGCAGTTTCCGAAAGGACAAAAAGGACAAATTTGCGCCTTTGTGGCAGTTTCCGAAGACAAACTTGAAAAAACGTACATGTTATCCGAGTACAAATTTACAAAATTTTTAAACGTTTTCGAGTAAGCATGTAATGTAGATTTATAAAAATTTTTTGAGCAGTGTCCATGGAGAAAATTTCAAAATTTTCAACAGTTTCTGAGAATAGATTGGCAAAATCTTCAACAGGTTCTGAGAATAGATTGGCAAAATTTCCAACCTTTTTTAAAGTACAAATTTTCAAAATTGTACAGCTTTTTCAAAGTATAAATTTGCATAGAGTTTAACATTTTCCGATTACAAATATGTAAAATTTTCAAAAAAAAATTTGGAAAAAGTTTCCAAAATATCGATGCAAAACACGATTTGCCAAATCTCGAATATAACATCGGCCTATGTCAATTTTGTCTTTGGTTAGGGAAAAGTCAGGGAATTTGGATGTGAAATTTCTGAAGGAACCCTGAATGAGAATGATTGGAATAAGGGGCTGAGGAAAATTGAGAAAAACGTTTAGTTTTTTTTTTTGCAATTAAAAGTTTTTATTCAATTAGTATACAACTAACGCGATAAAATTCAAATAAGCAACAGCAATACATTAGCGTGAAGTATAATTTGGATAATTTTTTTACTTTCGACTATTACGATTTTGATATCTATCTTTGGTATGATTTAAGCAGTGATTTCGATGTCGGCACATCCTCGGAAGACTTCCTGTTCTCCGCATCCCATGGCGCCTTCGCCGTTCTCGCAAGTTCCCCAACTGTTACCTAAAATTACCCAAAAACAATGCTCGTTATTTTTGAAAATTTGACCAAAACTTGCAGATTTTCATGATTTGGGCTTACCGGTGTTGTAGTGCCATTGCAAGATGCACTGAGAGCAGGTGACCCCCTGAGGCAATCTCAGTGCAATCGGGACCAAAGCCGAATAACCCAAGCCATCTTGGATTGGGAATTTGGTGCCGGATCCATCGGCCAATTCAAGAGGGTATTTGTCGAAACATTCCTATATTACACCAAGAAATTGGAAATTACGAGTCAAGTGTTATTCGTAATGAAATTTTGCGAGAATTTGAAATTGGGTCGGTTCACGAATTAGCAATAATTATAAGGAAATTTCATTCAAGGAATTTTATTGAAGGAAATTTCATTTCCAAAAAATTTGAAAATTCTTAAAAAAAATTCCAAAATTGCATATTTTATAACAAAGAATCTTGTTTTGCATGGATATTTTGCAAAATTAGCCTGAAAATGTTTTGAAAATTCTACATACATGTATTTGTATTCGGGAAATGTTTAAATATGTGCAACTTTATACTATGAAAAGGCTGTAAAGTTGCCTATTTTCCGAAATAAAATATGTAAAATGGGTTGTAAATTTTGCCAATCTATTCTAAGAATCTGTTGAAAATTTTGAAATTTTCTTCATGGACACTGCTTAAAATTTTACGAATCAACATGCATATTCGAAAACGTTTGAAAATTTCGCAAATTTGTGCTCGGATAACGTATATGGTTGTTTTTCTCAAGTTTGTCTTCGAATGCTATTGCAATTGTACAAATTTGTCCTCGAAAACTGTAGAAAATTTTGAAAATTTAACCAAATTTAAACAGAAGAATTTAAATATGTTTTAAGATTATTTTGTACTGTGATAAATACAACGTCTCAAGAAAGAAAAATACAGCTAGGAATCTTGAAAAATTATCGTGACATCGTTGAATTTTACGAAACTTTCCATCGCGGATTATCCATAAATTTTTTTTTTTAAAAATAGGAGTCTTGAATAATTCTCGTAATATCTCAGAATTTCTTGAAATTTACGAAAACTCGTGATGTTGGTTTCATTAGGATAACATACCTGCTCGGAGTCTTTGTGTACGTTGTTGTTGGGGCACAATTTAAATTGGAAATATCCCAAGTGGTTGGCGGTCAGATCCACCTTGACCTCGATGACCTCACCGGCTTTGTACGTTCTTGTAATGATGCCCAGTCCGTATTTGCCTCCGGCTTCGTTTTCTCTGGGTTCTGGTGCGGCCCAATCGTCGCCACAAATGCCACATTTGCCACCGTTTTTACCGTACTGTTTCTGTATAGGGGGTAAAAACGAAGTTATTTTAATGAAATCTACGAAAATGTGCAATAGTTTGTCCTCATTTTTAATTCACTGATGACTAAAGTAACTGAGTGAGCTTGTGTAGAAAAAATACACGGTTAATCCGCTACCCGGATAATCGACATATAGGCCTAGCCTACGGTCAGATGAGGATAATCTTGAGTAAAATTCAGATAAAAGAAATGGTCAGACTTACGATAAATCCTCCGCAAAACAATTCATTGTCTTCAAAGTTTTTGGGGGTGTCGTAGCCGAATCTCCACATGGAAGCTCTTGCAGGAGGGTCCATCAAGCGTCCATGGCCTTCGATGAAGGATGGCAGGACGGAGACGGTCAAGACGAGTACCACGAATGAAAACATGGTCGTTTTTGCTTCAGAGGAAATATACTGTGGTATTTTCAGCTAACTGTTGCTGTTGAGTCGAAAGACCGAAGTGAAGTTGCAATTGATGAGACTGTCGTTTTATACTTTTTTGGACAATTGCTGGTTGATCCCTGATGGATCATCCCAGGAAATTAGGATTATCTCCGGTGATTCCTCGATAAACAGAGTTCGATGAATTATTCAAAATGTGGTAAATGTTTGCGATAACGTGTCATAAACATGACATGACTTCTGGCAAACACATCATAAAGTCGAGCATCGCACATCTTGAATTTACTTTTACAAATATCAGGTTGATGCAACTTATTGAAATAGTTTTGAAACGTGTACATGTATATAATTTTTGTTTCAATTCGAGAAAATTAATTTTTAAACATCTCAACAAGTTGTTCATCGATTTGGATTTACTCCTAAAATTGTCAAATTGAAGGAATTTCTGAAATTTCAATCTCTCAATTTCTTAGAATTGTCAAAATCTGGTCAAGAATCTGACATTTTTTCGGGACAAATTATTATTGTTATTTTTATAAACAATACAGGCAAAGCCAGGGGCTTGAAGCCGGAATTGATATGAAATTTCTGAGTTATTCATCTTATTATTAAAAATTAACCTAAATTATTGAAATTATGAGAGTTTTAAACTTTTAGTCATAAAGTTGGACCTTCTTGGATAGGGTTCAGCAAAAAAAAAAATTCCCTGACCAATGATAATGTTAAAAATGCTTAAAAAAAGCTTGCATTACATTTTTTTGAAAATTTGACAATTTTGCATGTATTCATTTATTTTGAAATTTGGTTCTCGAATCTGAAATTGTTTTTAGATATAAATTTTTTTAATATTGCACAAATTAGATTTCGACATTTCATGAAGTTGGCCATCGTTTTGGATTTACTTCTGAAAATGACAGCTTGATGGAGTTTCTGAAAAATGTTTTTGTTTAATTTTTCGGTATCTGATCAACGCATTTTGCTGGACGAATTTAAATGAAATTTATGAGTTATTTTGACATAAATATATAAAGAAACTATATTTCTAAAAATTAACATGAAATACGTGAAATACACGTAAATTTCAAAACAATAGCTTCAATATACAGTATATCAACTTGTTTATGATTAATTTGAGTCATTTTGATAAAAACATAGAAACTGCATTTCCTACAATCTCCATTATTAATCATTTAAAAAAAATAAGTTTCAAAACAATGCTTCTCAGTTATCAAAACATTGCAAATTCTGCAAAACGGATGTTGAGAAATGACCATTGTTGTAAAGTCTTGTTGTAAAAGTTTACCAAATTTAAATTTTCATAATTTGTGGGCATTTTTTGTCTAAGCTAAACTTTCTGAAAAATTATATCAAAACATGCATAAAAATATGAAAAACTTTCAAAAATTTTAATTTATGTTTAGAAATGAAGAAGTATAAATTTCAAATAAAAAAAATTGAAGATTTAGAAAATATTAAGCAAAATTAGGAAAAATTATAGATGTTTTTTTTTCTAGTTTTGTAAATTATTTTTATTTCATAATCTCAATATGTTTCTACCTTACTCAACGTACGCTAGGAAGTTTTACAGTATTTTCGAAAACAAACGAAATAAAACTTTTCTGGTATTATTTAAAATAATCCTATCAATAAAAAAAAGCGTGGATGACCCTCAAAACGGAAATGATAAATCAACAAGCTTACATTTTACTGTAGCTTCCTGTTGACAAATTCTTACTTTTGACAAGAATATTAGCATTAAAAGTGCGCGATGATTGCGTTTAAAAGCCACCAATAAAGTTGAAAGTAAATATTTGGGGAAGAAATTCTTGCACAAATAGGTATTAGTCTAGTTTGACAGGTAATTTCCTAACTGGATATGCTGCTGTACTAAATCTAAAAACAAATGCTAGAAATTTAAAACTCATAAACAAGTTTTTTTCGTAATCTTTTTGATAAAAAAGAGACACGCGTTTATCCAAATCCGATCTTTTTTCATAAATATATAAAATTACTAATTTTTTTTTAATTTTAAAAGTTAGTACCTTTCTTTCGTATATTTGTGCATTCGTTAAAATATTTATATTTTCGAAAATATCTTAAACCCTCTCGTAAAATTTTGTAAGGTTTAAATTACTCGTTCGATAGATTAAACTAAAACCATTCAAAGCCTTTCCAGGGTTTCTCCAGAAATTTCATTTTCAATTTCCTTGACTTTTCCAGGTTTTAAAAGCATTTCCATGACCAATGACAATGTCAAAAATTGAAACATTTCGCAAAACCGACACAGGAAATATTTTGAAAAATCAATTTTGAAAACGTGGGTAATTTTGAATTTTTCGTCCTTGGAAAACGTGGATAATCTTTTAAAAATTGTGCTCGGAAAACGTCGATAATTTTTTCAAAATTGTACTCGGAAAATGGGCCATTTAGAAGCATTAGTTTTGGATGATCACAACTGCATGTCATGATGACTACGTTCAATTTCCCTGACTTTTTCCAAATAAACCATTCCTCCCTGATTTTTCCAAATCTAAGGGTACCCTGCTTTCGATTACTATCAACGGAAAAATAAAATTCCAGCATTTTAAAATTGAAATCATTTATTTTAATAAGGTTTGAAAAACTCACGACAAACGTAACAACATATCGTAAACAATCGTAACATATGGAATCATTCGTAGAAATTAAACGTGATACGTTAAGCAATATTCCTACCGTCAATCTGAGATTCATTTTTATCTGTAAACTCAAAAGGTTGTTAGGCGAAATCATCTCCAGTTTAATTTTCACATTGGAATTTATTTTATTCCCAAATGACGGAAATGTGAATTATATAAAAATATGTTTGGTGTTACTGACCAAATCCAATATCTGAAATGATTTTTATAATACTTTTGACGAACATGGAAGCAAAAGCGACTCTCTTTCCGAACCGAAAGATACAAAAAACTTCGTAATACACAAATTTGTAAAATTATAAAAAAGATAAATGAGAAAAGCAAAAATATAAAACATTTTCTCGATCGAGTATACTCCGAACCCTCGCGAGAAAAGCCGGTGCGACTCAAAAATGCTCAAAGTTCACGGAACAAACGTGAAAATTTCTCAATTTTTAGATAAAAATTATAACATTAATTTAGAGTTTATCGGAATACGAGATGTAACGAGGGCTTCGTAATCCTGACACTGAAAACTTTTGAGTTGCGAGGACTTTTCTCGCGACGTTTCAATCATTGCTTTGGTTTAGTTAACATTTTCTCCAAATGCTAAGACATTCAGCGACATCTCTTTGATATTGCTAGCTTTTAAAATGCGATATTAAAATCATCGCTGAAACATATAAAAACGAAACAAATCTTAATCACGGGTAACTTCCCATGTAAGATTTATGAACACAGATATGGCACAAAAAGATAAACGAGTATTAAAAAGCATTTATAATACTGGGCTGGGCATAACTTGTTAAGCGAACAATGCCGAGTGATGACATTTACGAACTACGAGTGGAACCTATTCATCGAGGTCCATGACTAAATCGTCCGAATCGGAATCTTTGGATGGGCTGTCTTCAACGGCTCCTGAGCTTCCTGCGGCTTGAATGTCAGGAAGAGGCAGCTTATCGATAACGACATAAGGCACTGGAATGTGGGCAGCATCCCCATTTTGAATGGCCACCACGTTGAATTCGGTTGGAATCGGTTCCGGATTCAAAATCGGTGTCCTTTTAAGGCAAAATGGGAGGTAGCGGAAAGTTCTCTCTATCCATTCGTTACACTTGGATTCCGGTATCTATTACGGGATATACGAGAACGTGTTAAGAAAATCTCGATTATTACGGCTACGTTGTCAACGTTGGAAAATACGTTTTTGTTTTGGGGATTTTCAACGTAGCAGGGTTCCCCCCAGAACTTTCATTTTCAACTTCCCTGACTTTTCCAGGCTTTAAAAAAAAAATTCCCTGACCAATGACAACGTGAAAAATTGACCTTTTCTAAAATTGACACTGGAAAATATTTTTTTTTACAATTTACTAACGACCATTTTTAAAATTTACATAGATTTTTTTTAAATTCAAAAAAATTGCATGAAATTTTTTTAAAATGGGAAAATTTTGTATTCGGAAAATGTTAAAAACTTGTGCTCGGAAAAAGGGGAAAGTTAGTACTTGGAAAACCTGGAGAATTTTGCAAACTTCTACTCGGAAAACGAGGAAAATTTTGCAAATTAATACTCGGAGAATACTTCAAATTACGCGCCTAAAACTATTTTCATCGTAGCTCCCATTGACAAAGTACATTTGGAAGGCCCTCTCAACATGGGAATTTGGCCGATGGCACGCGGTCTCACTTACCGTCAAGTCTCGTAGCTCATGTTGGAACTTAATCAATTGATCGGGGCTGTAACGGTTGCCTATCGTCTGCAACTCTTTGAACAAGCAGGACAGCGGGTTCAGGAAGAGTGATCTGTTGGGCAGAAGCAAATGCTCAAAACGACTGCGCTGAAACCACGCAATCACTTTTTCCGAGCGGTGCATGACTATGTTGGTCATCACCAGAACGTGAGACAATGGCAAGATCAAACGCAATTGTTCGAGGAAGCTGACGAATTTATCAGCATTGAAGGCCTTCCTCTGTGAAACTGTGCGCACAAGGCCTTTTCTCGAAAGCGCGGACAAAACGTAGATGGTCGATGTTCCTTCAGACGGATGTTCGGGTTGGGCTTCCGTGTTCGACACGATCGAGCACTCGTCGATGAACACCAGAGGCTTTTCCCGCTCCTGACAGTTTCGAATTCTACAGGCGTATTGGTAGCGCTTCTCTATGCAGTTCAATGAGTTCGCCGTCCTTGGTTGAACCGCAGCCTTGATGTTGTTGTCCTTGAGCATTTTCCCAACGACCGTTGAAGATAAAACTTTGCCGAATTCCTTCCTGATGTGACTAAGGATCTCCGCCTGCGTTAATTTCTTGTTTAGCCTGAGGAAATCCAAAAGCTTGGCTCGTTCGACGGAGTCGAGAGCTTTGCAACTTTGTGAGGCTCGATTTTTCCCCACGACTTTCCTTTTGTCCACTTTGTTCACTTTAGCTTTCACGTTCTTTCGGATGCAATACTTCACTTGGTACAGATGCAAGCTCAACTTTCGACTGATTTCTGAGCAATTCATCTTCTTGTTTACGAATAGATCGATGATGGTCTCCCTCAATTTTCCCATCACGCGACTACCTTTCGCCGTTTGAATTTCAGAGAGGACGACACCTTCGGTTCCACTCGATCCGGCAACTAAATTCAGAGAGAAATGTGAAAGCAAAGATTATCGTAGTGGACTCCGATTAACAGCGAGGCTGGGTTTTACGGGTACGAGCGGTTGGTGCATTTTGGATCTAAGACACAAGCTCCAAAATATAAAGATGGAAGCGCGTGATTTTTGATGGTGCTTGAATTTCACGCAGATCCGCTAAGAGCTACGAAATTTCCCCACGATAAACTATGACATTTGGTAAAATGACGGATGACTTACCAGCTTGCTCTACTACTTTGTCCTTCGTGAGATTTTCCGCAGCGTCCATCTCATTTTGTAAATGATCACCGGACCATGAAACTGTCTTTGCCTTTGGCCCAGATTCTGGACTGCGGATGATAGGTTGCAGAGGCTTTGATGGTTTGTTTGAAATGGATAGCTGCGATGAATGAGGAACATGCGGCTTTGAAGAGTTACCGGTTTTTGCCGTCAAATCCAGATTGTCATTCTTAACCGCGGGATTCTGTGAACCAAAATCACGTGATCCTTAGCATTTTTCTATTTTTGACAGAGTTAGGTAAGATTCTCACTTACTGGCTTGCCCATGTCTTTTTTTGTGGTTGCCTTCGTTTTAACGGTGGATAAGTTGGTAGATCTGACGCTTTCCTCCGGGTATTTTGGATCCTCGCCGACTCTAGTTTTGTCCGTAACATTGGGATTCTGTGAACAGAAATCACTCGACCCTTAGCATTTTTCTATTTCTGACAGAGTTGGGTAAGATTCTCACTTACTGGCTTGCCCAGGTCTTTTTTTGTGGTTGCCTTCGTTTTAACGACGGATAAGTCGGTAGATCTGACACTTTTCTCCGGGTATTTTGGATCCTCGTCGACTCTCGTTTTGTCCGAAACATTGGGATTCTGTGAACAAAAATCACTCGATCCTAGGCATTTTTCTATTTCTGACCAAGTTGGGTAAGATTCTCACTTACTGGCTTGCCCAGGTCTTTTTTCGCATTTTCCTTCGTTTTAACGTTGGATGGGACGCTTTCCGTTGAGGATTTTGGATCCTCGTCGACTCTTATTTCGTCCGTAACAGCGGGATTGTCTTCGGCGGTTCCATAACTTACAATCGTCGTTAGTGGAATCCTCACACTGTTGCCGATTTCTTCTGACGACAAAACTTGAACCTTCTCCAAACAGAGATTCTGGACCTTGTTGGCTCCTGTAATTTCCACGCATGTCGGTTGCAGCGACTCGCACGGTGGATCATCTGGCTCTGAAAGTATGCCAAATTTGGAAAATTTTTACTCGGAAAACGTAGAGAATTTTGCACATTTGTACTGGGAAAATGTAAAAATGTTTCCAAATGGGCCCTGAGGTAATCACATAGAAGCATTAATTTTGGATCGTCCCAACTTGACTCAGTTGAATTTCCCTGACTTCTCCAGACATTTTCAAGTTCCCAGACTTTTCCAGGTCTGGGGGAACCCTGTAGAAACATGTGACTTACGCTTCGGCACTGATCCGCCTCTCGCGCTGGCAACTGTTTTCTTTTTGCAAGTTTTTTCGGATGTTTGTAATAAACTTTGTAAAGCGTGAACAGAAGCTGTGCAGGAAGATGGTGTTGCACTCACATCGCTGTTTTTTCTACTAGACGTCGTGATGAGATCTTGCGTAGTTGCTTCACATGTCTGAAAAACAATTTCGCATAAATACCATAGGGAAACCTCGGTATCCGTAGAGGTTATGCTCCTTGTCTCCGCCATGTTTCGCACTTACCGCTTCTGGTTCTTTGGTCAGCAGTGCAGTTCGATCTGGGCAACTCCTATCAATACCAACAAGGTTTATCGGAGTGGTGGATGGGACATTGATTGAGTCATTGACAATTACGTTCCCGGGATGTATGGAAGGCTCAGTTTCATGGCGCTCTTTCTGTGAATGTTCTGAGCCAGATTCTACCGACACATCGCTATTTTGCATTTGTCCACCGCGGTTCGAAGTCCAATCGTTGCTGGTCACAGTTTTGTGGTTGATGTCTTGCGCGCACGAACCACGATCTCCCCCGTGAGTGAGATCCATGGGTTCGTCGCCCGCACTGCATGCGCCGGCATCGTCGTCCCCGCTGTGCATTTCCAAGCTTTCGGGATCGCATATTTCAAAAAATTGCACCAGATTCAAGAAATCGTTGAGGTAGTCCTTCGTCACGCTAACCTCTCCGTGGTAGATGAAATCAAGAATCGATGTGAGGAGAAAACCTAAAGAGCCTATAAAAATGAGGACGGGGTGCTTGCTAGGGTTTTCTTCGAGAAGCTCGTGGAAATAAGGAGAACAGGCTGCCAAAACGCATTTGTGAGCTTTTATCCTAACATCCTGGCACACCAAAGTCACATCCACCAGAGTTTGATTTTTAAATAGTTTGGAGAAATTCATCGACACGCTATGGTCCCGAAACTTTAGGCAATATCGTTGGCTGCCCATGACTGCGGAATCGCGATGTCTTCCTTATCAGCTGAGTTGTTTCTCCGTTCCTCGTCGTTCTACCTAGAAATCCGTACAAATTAAGCTTAAAAGCAAGATTCGTTAAGGACGTGCGTGATAGTCAAGGGAATTTTCTGTCAAATATACAGCGGAAACTCGTTAAAAAGAACTCGCTTTATGCAAATTTCCTGGGGATGTTGAAGCCATGTTTGGTTTCGCCTGACTTCCGATAATACGTACCACGGATTAAAAGAAAGAATTGCGACGTCCCTCCAGATTCGTCAACTAATGAGGTTTACAGGTTTGCTCGTACGCTCTTAGTGATATGGAAAGAAACAGGGCTGCTACGGATTCGTACTCTCAAAATTCCCCGACATTTCCGAGACATCTTTCAAATTCCCTGACATTTACGTGACATCTTTCAAATTCCCTGACATTTAAGTGACATCTTTCAAATTCCCTGACATTTCCGTGACATCTTTCAAAATCCCTGACATTTCCCCAACGCGTAGCAACACCGAAAGGAAAATACCCAAGGTTTTATTCTTCAAAGATAAACGCACTAACATCCTCGCACTTACTGACAATTAATGGATCAATCAAGAGCAAGTAGGCTACTGTAACTCTTTACTTTATTATAAGTTTCAAGAATCATGTATGGATACCCCTGTAGGGATAAAAAGAAGTAGTTTGAGATGTGACCCCAGTATATATGATCGGAATCTGGGATGGGCAATGACTCATCAGTGGTCAGGATCGAATGTCACGGCTAGAAAGCAGAAACTCGGAACCTTCGTCCGCGAAAATTCCCGGATCAATTGATTTCTGTGTTTGATGTTACAAGAAAAATCTACAGACAGCAAAACAGCAATTCAAGCCATAAATATATATGACAGCTAGCTTATAACAAGTGGTCATTTAAGACAAGACCTAATAACGCGAAAACAAAGGGCTAATGAGGATATATAAATTACGATAATTTGTACGAAAAAAAGTACGTCAAAAATGACAACATTTACGCATAATAATAAGTCGGTAAGCTCGTGAGACACTCGATTATTTTAAGAGATAAAGGGTTGGTAATAATTAATCAAATATAAGCACGTGCATTCCCGAAATACATGTAGGTATAACTTCAATTTTTATTACTGTCAACTTACGTACAAATAGAGGCAAAGACAATTTGCGCCGCTTAAACGCGTTGTATGTCGGAGTTAATTTAGGACGAGGGAAAAAATAACGTCGACGCCAGGAGTGGACCAACTTTCGTGTAAAAACGAGAAATGAAAACAAACTCTGGTCTGAATTTCTGCCATTTTTAACACGTGACTTCACGCGCGAAATGCCATCGAGTACGGAGTCCGCGCTGGACCGAGCTTGAAAAAT
>JAQGBX010006913.1:0-11965 GCA_034698745.1 Megaphyllum sjaelandicum | reverse complement strand
GTGTGGCCATCGCTCCGCCGGGATTGCACCAACTGGGCCCGTTCGTGTCTGCCCTGCCAGCGCTCCAAAGTTGGCCGCCACACTCACAGCCCGGTCAACACCATCATCCAGCCGAATGCACGTTTTGAGCATGTCCACGTCGATCTGGTGGGACCGCTCCCACCCAGCGGTGGATTCACATACATCCTAACGTGCATCGACCGTTTCACGCATTGGCCGGAGGCTATCATAATTCCTGACATCCAGGCTTCTACTGTGGCGGCAGCTTTCCTCAACGGCTGGATTTCCCGTTTCAGCGTTCCTGCCCGCGTCTCTACTGACCAGGGCAAACAGTTCGAATCTAACTTATTCGCAGCTCTCAACTCCACCTTAGGATGTCAGCGGATCCAGACGACTCCATACCACCCGGCTGCCAACGGCATGATCGAGCGGTTTCACCGGCAACTCAAAGCCGCGGTCATGTTCAACGAGGATACTTCATGGTCCGTAGCCCTTCCCACGGTTATGCTCGGCATACGAGCAGCCGCCCGCAAGGATACCGGCACGTCGCCTGCCGACCTCATCTACGGAGGTCCATTGCTGCTCCCGGGCCAATTTTTCACTCCTGTTACGCTTCCTGCTTCACCGCACGCCCTGGTGCTTGACCTACAGCGAGTCATGAAGACCATCCGTCCGCCGCCGGCCAACCACCACGGCCACCATCCTGTCTTCATCGCACGTGACCTTCCCACATGCACGCATGTGGTCCTGCGGGTCGACCGATTGTGCCAGGCGTTGGAGCAGCCCTACGAAGGCCCATTTGAGGTTATCTCTCGCTCGGCAAAGGACTTTGTGCTGCGGCGAGGCAACAAGGACGTCACGGTCAGCATCGACCGCGTGGTGCCTGCCCATACCTGGCCGGCTGATCCAGCAACTACACATAGCACTTCGGTTCCCATCACGCGTCCTCTGCCTACACCACCGGTGGACCCTGCCTCGTCAAACCTTACTACGCCGGGATCTCCGACAAGGCTGCCTACTCTTCCCCCGGATCAGTTATCGACATTGTCAACTACGTTGCAAATGCAGCGGCAACCTAAAAGCATTCTTCGTGTCCGGCCACCGAAACCACTAATTGCGGTACCTGCGCACCCGGCTCAGCATAAGCAGCCTACGACTCCACCGCAACCTCTACCACAGAACATCCCCGCGTCCGTTTTTAACAGCCACTCCTCAGCGGCTCAACTGGCTCTGGATACCGGTCCTCGCGGCTAACCGAAATCACACCACCGCCGACAACCACACGCTGCGGCCGTCCTACTATCCTTCCCAGTCGTTATTGCTAGACACTGGGGGGAGTACTGTGGCGGTATTCTTATTGCGCTCCTTGCGCATGCGCTGCACCGCAAGGCTATGCCGCATTACACGCGGCCTACGTACAGCCGCAAAACGTTAGGCGTACGTTCGTGCAGTACCCTATGCGTCATAGGGTATTGCCTGGCGCTGGTTCGATCCCGTTCTACGGGACCTACCACGTCATACGTGCAGCTTTGGGGACGTGGTATAAAAAGGATAAGGACCCTGTATTCTCTCGTTTAGTTCTTCAGACTTCCCCACACCTGGACGTGTCTGGAAGTCGTCGTTTTCGCTTCGTTTAACTGACCACGCCACGTGGTATTTCTAGTTTAACTTCAAGTTTAGTTCTCATGTATTTTTGTATCTGTAAATTATTGTTATTCTGACTCGATATTAAATCAACATTATATCTACACTGGATTGGATTTTTATACCTAAATGTGAACAAATTAATCAAAGCTGTATGTTTTTTAATAATAAGGCTGCTTTTTTCAATTTTATTTGCGAACCAATTTTTGCATGGGGTATGTGGAGTGACTTGTGTCACGGATGCAAAGTGGACAGAAGAAGGAAGGAAAAGGGAGGGTGGACTATCACGGAGGTCATAATGGGAAAAAAAAGTTTTTTTTTAGAAATTACCGGAATTCCAAAATTCTGGAAACTCGCCCTATCCTAGCTCCGCCTTGGGATGTTAGCACTGCCGCCATGGTGACCTACAATTTCGCTCCCCAGGATTTTTTTAACACCCAAAAATGGGATGCAGCTACGAAATTACGAATAAAATCAAATAAAGGTTGGGGAATTTTCTAGAAATCCTGGAATATGTGGAATGTGAATGTCACAGTGTGGAAGGATACAACATTATTGTGACATTCTACTCAAAAGAATAGTTTCTAAACGGAAATATTAATAAATATCACACCTTCAAAAGGTTCATAAAAACCTTTTATAAATACATGTAAATGTATATAGCCCTCTGAAAACCATAAATTTATTAGAGTAAAATGTGATAAATGACTAATGCTAAAATTTATTAAAAAAAAATAGGCTATACTTACGTCAAAAAATAAATAAAAATAAATGCACGTTTTAGAAGGTTTCAAATCCAACTTCTCAAGTGAATACTTTAAATACTTGAAAACGTTTCTATCCAACAATGTAGCCTACATGTTCCTTGTATAAGGCGTAATACAAGTTCTACTTCTGGGTCCAAAGACATGTAAGATCAAAAATCCAAAAATACGGCATATATGATACTTTTTTATTTATTTTTATTCAATTCAAGCTCAACCACAATTTCAGTATATCAGTATCATTTTAAGGAACATTCTTTGCAAGACAAATATTATCAAAAACAAAGATTTTGCATTGGTCAAGCAATGATAGAAAATTTAAATATCAGGGATTTTCAGCAGTCTCACGTTCAGACATTACCCTTAAGAAACTTTTCAACCTTTTTCTCCACGTTTTTTCCCTAAAACTATGACGTGAATAATTGCCGCGTAGTAAATAAATGGAGCCGGCTATGCCTCGAGTGCTATCTTTCATGAAAAATTTCTTAAATTTCAAATATAATTGGTCATTTCTAGCTTTGCACACATTCATGGCAAGTAAGAGAGCCTCGTATTTCTTTGCATAGATCATCTTGGCACACTGGCCTATGAACCTACGATAGAAAACATCTTTGTTGCGTTCGTAGATGGCATCGAACACCATGAAAGCAATGTCCTTGTCCAACATCATGAAGACGTAACGCAGCAAGGAATAAATGAACTTTGGTCTAAATTGTACGAGATCGCTGATGTGGCCTAAGCCCATTTACCAGAAGCCAACAAAGAGACCTTTGTAATTGTGGTCACCGTAACTTTCCCTCGCCTTCTTGGTAATCTTCCTCGCGACTTGCCAGTAATGGTTTACGCTGAGATTTTCCACGAGTGACTTAGATGCTTCCAAGAAGAGGTGCTGATAGGGCCAGTTGAGGAGAGCTTCAAGCATAGCGGTGGAGAACATGTCCTTCAAAGAGTCACGCTGATCAATTTTAAAGAGCCTAGCACATACGGTAGGGTCGAGCATTAAGGGGTTCTTGACACCAGTGACACGATCATGAACAAGCTTGTGGAAGTCTACAAGGGTTTATACAAGTCGATAAAGGAAAATAAACTTTAGCGAAATGTCGATTTCCAACTTGCATAACTTCTGAACGCGTGTAGATTTTTTCTTGGTCTCAACGCGTCGTGAAAGAGAACAGTCCAGAGTAAAGTTAAACTTACAGTAGAACCTCCTAAGTTAACCACCTCTTTATGTTGACCAAATTTTCATACATTGGTTGGTCACCATATTAATATATGGGAGATGGCCATGCATCCATATGTTGACCACCTCTGTAAGTTGTATGTTAACACTTTGGCTGGGACACTCAATGTTAATTTACCCTCTATAGCCTGACCATGCAGTTGACCCTTTTGCTGACCTAGGTATGATCAATCGCTTGCTCTGTAGCTACTGTTTGACCTACAGTAAACATGCAAGTACTTTTTTGTGTGCAGGAACTGTTTTTAAACCAAAGTTTTGATTTGAATTGTTGGTACATCCTACAATTACTGAAAATTTTCAGTTGATTGTGACATGATGGGCCAACGGAAAAACCTCAAAGGTAAAATGTTGATCTTTTACATTTTCTGGAAAGCAGCCAGAGAAAGGTGACAGAACGTTCTGGTGTTAGCAAGAGATTCAGTATGGAATGGAAAATGCAGATAAGCAACAGAAAAAGAGGAAAACTCCCTCCTTTTAGAGACCCCAAAAGAAGAGGACACCAACCACTTAATAATGCAGCTAGTCATTTGCTGTAGGTAAATGCCCAGGCCTTTGCCACTTACATTTTTAATAAGAATAAGAAACAGACCAAGATTGACACTTTTTTCCGAAAAAATAATTAAACCACGTGAAATAAAAAAAATTCCACTATTTTTAATTACCCTATGCATGATTTTGTTTGCTATTCTCCAATAAACGCATACGTTCTCCATTTGTTGACCACCTCCCTATGTTGACCATTTTATTTCCGCCCTTGGGTGGTCAACTTACGGAGGTTCTACTGTTTTAATAACATGCACAACATCGCATTTTCCAGTGATCAGAAAAAATTAATACGATTTATGCAAAAGTATATCTCAAAATATGTTCAAACTCTACTTTAGCGAGCATGTACATGTATCGAAAATCTAGTGCATAAAAACCTCTTTGGATAATAATTTTAGTACATGAACACCAACCGAAATGGTGGACGTTTTATCATCGTTAAGCGAAAATATGAAACAAATAACTTGTGAATGACTTCGTGTTCGTCTTTGCCAAAAATCTGAATGAGGAGACCGCAATAGTAAAAATGACCATAATTCCCCTCAAGTTTAACTTGCGTTTTGGCGGTTATTGTGCTCCTTCTCCAAATTCTTGCGACAGTAGCAAACCTGTCAACAAAACGCATACTTTCTAGTAGCCATCATCACTCAAGACACGCGTGCTGCATGCATCCTAAACATACCTGTACTGCGTCACGTTCGGTATAAACGTTGGTGACAATTCCAGAGCGACTGTTTGCAATATATGAATATGGCTCGCTCTGTGACTTAAAAAAATTGTGAACTGTTATGGCGACGGCTAATAAAATTCTTAAAAATAAGTATTTCCGAATGCCCATTTGGATTGATCATCCAGCATTTGGTAATGTCTGCAGCCGATTAAGGCAGGGAATTTACAATTTTTTGGTGATAACAGTTTGACAGACTGGACAAAGCATGCAGCAATCCGATGGCCAACAGTAGCCAGCTGGAGACATTTATTCTTTCAGACCGGCCTTCCGAAGGTGTCACGTTTTCTAGGAATGGAGAGCTATAGTGGCAAACTGCTAATGGAGTTTGTCTACCAATCGAGGATCTCGAATATGACAAGTGTTCCGCTGATTCATACATTGACAATCTATCCATCGTGTCGATCATACAAGTTCCATTTTCGGAACCAGCGCATCAAGAGCTGGCATGGTCAAGTCGAGTTAATGCTGTTATTTCTCTGGAAATCACACCCGTGTTATTATTATTTTGTATAAAGCCAACACCGTCGCGCCATTTTAATAATTTCCCAAATGCTGGCATGTATATAGGAAACAGCCTTTATTGGCAAGATTTGTCGAATCTAATGTCTGACATGATGGATGAATCTTCCAAGAAATTCTCTTCATTGCAAGAGGAGCATTACATGGCTCGTGCGCCATAAAATGCTTCGTCAATAACCCATCAATGTGTCCTCCCTGAGGCAATAAATAATTTTGACGACTAGATGGCAAGAACGGAGCGAAATAACGGTCGCATAAAAATGGTAGTTTGCCGAACCTATAGCACGCCGGCTGCCCTAGGGCAGAAGTCAATTTGGCTCCAGAAATGCTAAAGGCACTACAGTGTGCGGGTACCATCAGCGATAGCCGTTATGAAAGCACCTTTATTTGACAGTGAAACATTAAATTAAGTAGCCCCCTTGACATTTAAACGGATTGCTTCGATGTAGTTGAGTAGTTGACGATTTTAAAGTTTGTTGCGCTGCCCAACAGGGCCAACAAAACTCCTTTTCAGGCAACCTTTGGCAAGTGTGAAACAGGAACTTCTTAGAATCAAAAAACCAACGCATTGTGGGCTGTATCAACGTATAATTTATATACAGAACGTTACTGCTAGATGACATTATGTCATTACTGCGAAACCGGAACAGTAGCCCACTACGTGTGCACGAGTCAATGGAAACAAACGGGGCTTTCAAATGGCATGTGCGAGCCGATAACACCGTGGCTCACGCATAAAGCAATAATTTATTTATGTCTACGTGATGTTAATGGCAAATATGCTACAGGAATAGGTTATTGAGTGTAGGCTTCGTTTGGTCAATAACGGGTTATTGAGCAGTGTTGCAAAAGCGTCGATCGAATCTCTTACGAGTTTATAAAGCACAAAGTTATACATGCGTATAACTATGTATAAATATTTGAAATACATTGTATGTTGAATACAACTTCACGAACTAGTTCACTAATATGAGTACTGAAAACGAAACAAATTAATTTTTTTTTAAATTTTTACTTTGAGAACTTAATCTATGGTCTAGATGGAACGACAGGTGAAATCATCGAGGGCGCAATCCAGTGATTGGCGAATCAGCCATTGATGGATCTAGTATTTGTAAGCGTTTCAGGATAAAGTTGACTAGCTACAGTAATGTGATAGCATACAAGCAATATCAGAGACATTTTTTAATTTCAACAAATTCGTGCATGTAACTTTGAAAATAAATTAATGCAAGTTGATGATTTTAAAGTAATGCCTTCAGCAATTTAAATATACAAATATGTCAGATTGTTTCGTTTTGTCTTTCATTTTAATACCGAGAAAACCTGCACCATTAAATATGACGTTTCCATGTAATTAATATAAATATTTCAAAGGATCGACATGTTCTACGATGAAATTTGCGTCAAGTCTCCTCAATTGCAAGTATCACATCTCCCTATAATATTAAAATACCGAATAAAATGTTTGATTGCGTTGTGCACCGTACTATTATTTTACCCAGTCCCATGCCTGCCTGAATCATGCAAATTCGGTGGTTTCAAAATATACCATAGAAAGTAAATACAATGAAACCTGGAAAAGTGACCACCTTTGTCATGAATGGTGACCACCTGTTTATGTTGGCCACTTTTTAGTGTATTGTTTTTTCTAGTGTACATTTCCTGCATAAAAATTCTCTGTATAGTGACCAGTGTGTGTTTTGCAATTTTTACATTGTCAGTGTACCTTATAAAGTGACCAGATAACAGATGAGTCCCATTACATCTTTCTTTAACCCATGGACATGATGATTCTGTACTTTTTTGATTTTGTGATTTTTTACTACATTTATTACAGTCTACAGGTTCAGTACAAGTACAGTATACATGTTCATTATTTAAATGTAATTAATGCATTCTTTGTATAGTGGCCGCCTGTGTACAGTGACCAACATAGCACTTTTTTTGGTGGTCTCTCTAAACAGGTTTCACTGTACATTTAATGGACGAGTTTAAACACTGTGCAAGTTACTCTTATGCTTTATTGAAATGCATCTACTTGACCAAAATTTAATTATTTAATTTCATTCTGGTAACGAACGTCTTGAAAACAAAAATGGCTAACTGGCAACAATGACTTTTTTTTCCAAAATCAACCTGCAAAACCAGATGCTATGCTCAATTAGGACGCGTCCTGTTTAATTTACTTTTTTTCATGAATACCCGCGAATTCATTACTGAATCGCTTCACACTTCAAACAATTCAAGTCGAATTAATGTCTTCATTGCAGACAACTGCTGCGTTAATTACTTTCACTGAATGGCTATCACGTAGCACAATTAACAGTAACTGCGAACTATATTCATGTACTCAATCGAGAAGATGCTAAACCCGTTGCTACCTGCACGGTCACGTTTCGACTTAGCTTAAGTATTAGAATAGATACAATATGTAGACAAATAGCATATGGGTAAGAGGACATGCAAGTATACTTATTCTAATTGCTAATTTTCGCAAACAAATGAGACAGGAGCTAACTGCAGTCCACTTTCCATTACGCGTGAATGCAAAGAAGAGGATCAAGGAGAAACACCAATAAACAACAACAGGTCAAACAACAAGGACACACGCGCGTTGTTTTTATAAGAACATATTTATTAATTTAATGCTAAGATATAGGCAAGCTATCTAACGGTTCTGCAAAACACCTACGTATAATTGCAGAAAAATGATGCTTGTACAGAGTGAAATTTGGGTGCTCATAAGTTTCCATAAGGTGCACATAAGTAACCCGCTGCTCGACAGTTGGAAACTCACGTGTCCATAAGGTAACGCGTAGCCTACATGTACATTTGGTGATAAGGAGATAACCTTGTTAGAAATTTTAAAACTATATTAATGCTTGGCATCATTAAATTTATGTATAATTTAACTGCACAAATGTCTGGAGACAAGCATAAACAAGGCAGTTTATTGACGAAAGCAGGCGACTTTATGTTAATCCGAATAATGAACTGTACAAATTTATGCACATTTTGCAAATTAATATACAGTAAGATCGTTTAAAATGTGATTTAAATCACGGAGTACATGCCATATCGGCATATAAATTTGTATTTCGTCATGACAAATGATAATAAGTCCAACAATAAATACGATTATTATATATACACAGGTAATCAAACAAGTTTCTAAGACAAGTTTCATTCGTCGTGTTATGTACTTTCTTTATTTGCGAACAATTGCTGGATTTTGACTCGTTATTTGAAAAAAAAAAATGAAAAAGAACTTACATTCGAAACAAGTAATTAAGCTTTTGATAAAAGTTTGAAATTAACTTCCCAATGGTGTACCTTTTAGTTACATTTACCTATAATTAATTTCATGACATTGTATACTTTATTCGCAGCTTAATCGGTTACAGGAAAATTTCCGAAATTTAGAAAAGAAACATTTTAAAGTTACATTTCTCTACGTATACGCGATTAAAAGAAAGAGCAAGTACTGCCAATAATTTCACGATGCAGCCTGAGGATTTGTGAATAGGCAAACCATTGTAAACGAGCAGAACCGGTTGAAGCATAAAATCCTAAATACGAACTCAAATTCAGATGACATAACAGTATCAACTTAATTGTTTTACTTTTTTATATTAAACCCAAAAAATAGGACCTCCCGCTAATGTTAATTCATTTTGATGACAGGTGAATATGGCAGTCGAACAAAAAAAATATAAGGACATGATGTGCATTCATAAACTCTTGGTTCCGCATGATGACTACATGTATATTTATAATATGCACGATATATAAAATTTAAGCATGAATGATGCCAAAAAAAAGCGAGGTAGATCGTCGTGTGTGAATTTTACATATATTTTTTTGTTTAATCATTAGGGTGCGCCTGTGGAGATGCATTAATAACGAACCATTTATCAGAAATAAATCTCGATAAAACATAAGCCGATGAAAAAAATGTTTATATCACCATATAAATTTTACAGATTTCTCAAGGTGAGATAGGAATACATGTATAGGAATATAATCTCTGTATAAAGTGTTTCCACTAAAATAAAACAAATCCAATTTCTGAGTTTTCTAAAAATATCACTGGCTGTTTATATGTTCAGTGATATTCCAACGTTCCTGTGATAAATAAAAACTTACCATCATTATGAAAAACTTATAAACTAATACATAATTATACACACAATACAAACAGTATACGATTAAATTCAGCATTTCAAATTAATTTATTCATAATAATTAATCTGCAGTTAAAGCTTGGACAACACACTGTAATTCTTCACACATCAACCACAGTACTATGGAAATAGTTGAACCACAATGTAGTTGGAAATGTATAGCCAACCCAGATATATAAATATCATTGGCTCGTTCATTTCCCATTCATTGTTAGTTTCCAGTCAAGTATAAAAAATAAGTCTGTATTGTTGAAATTTATTTTAGCAGGTCAAAAGCTATTGTACATGAATATGCCATGGCCAAAAGAAGATGAAAGATGCGAAAAATGTCACAACCGAAATGTCACTGATAAATATTTTTCTTCGAATACATGAACTCCTCTGACCTCTACTTTGACTTACATGCATTTGCTTCATGTGTTAAATTTCGAAATCATGCTTAGAATGCACTTTTGATACGAGTGTTGCTGGAGAGGTCATTCAAATTCGAAACTGAGTAGGTGTATTTTGCATTTGAGGAGACCTCATTAAATAAGTATCCAGTATGTTTTTTTAAATAAGCCAAAAACAACACTTATTGACCTTTTTAATTGCTAGTCTCAATATGTTACAGCTAATTATTTCCGGCCAATATGCCGGGTGTATCAAAAGTGTATTGGGTGAAATTGCTGTTATCTTATACAGTATGTAAAATGTTTGAAGGCTTACAAGTACCTTTACTGTACTGCACTTGATCAGCATTATAACATAGCACAATTAAAAACATTTCTTTTTGTTTATGTAATTTAAAATCATTTGGCAAGTTCTGAAAATAACCATGCACTGAGCTCAAAAATCTCATTTTTAGAGCGCTTCTATTTATTCCGGTTATGGTGAAATGCAGGCAAGCTAGTCGTAGAAAATATCAGATATGATACATGTACAATATGTACGTATTGATCAGTTCAATCCACAGTAGATAATACGGAAATAGTTCTACATTCGCATATATAAGCACTAGAAAACAATACATTTTACAGCGCAATATATATACAGTACATGTACAGTATGAGAAAGTACTATAGCAAAATAAGCCCATACATGTATATGGCTGACTCTGTTTTCAATATTCAATGGTGACATATGTTATTTCCTAAATTTAAAAATAAAAAAAAGTTTCCAATTCCTAGAGAAATGCGCAGAGCATGAATACAGCCGTTATTGGTAAAACAAAAACGTCGACGTTTTTGACACCAGATTCAAAGAATGCTGTGAGGTCAATATTCCTGACTGAAAAACATGTCGCCGATTTTCTAAAAATCTGCATTGTGATCTTTCAGGTAAAGCAAACGTGTCGATTTTCTTTTTATTTTTCTGGAATAAATCGTTTGCTTGCGAACCTACATAAAGTTATGGATTTATTTCGGCAGCTATTTATAAGTTTAGTTTCGAAGAATCGGCCATATCATTGCTGACATTTGCTTTTTTACATATAGAGCTTGTGTTCTGAAACGTTTCTTATTCACATTCTTTGCCATATTTTCTAGGCAAAAAAAAATAAAAAAATAACAGCTCGCAATTCAAATAAGCCCATGGCTATTCCACGTAATTCACATATAATTCATAATAAAGTGAACAAAAAAAATGACACATTATTGAGAATCAGCATCCATTGTGGTTGTCTCTAGAGATGAATTGGAAGGGTGATATGTAAATAATGTCAATGATAGAATTCAACAAAGTTCTATTTTAGTTTTTTTTTCTTTTTTTTTTTTTGGTGACTGTAAATAAATGAAAGTAATGTATTTCTGAAGAAGACAATAAACATGCAATGTTTTAGACAAAGTATCTAATGTTTTTTGTACATCCAGTGTATGAAATATTTGGTTAATAGAACTTTTATTTTCTTTAAAAACATGACACCGTATTGACAATCAGCAACCATATAGTGGTTATCTCTGAAAATGAATTGGAAGGGCGATATCCTAATGATGTCAATGATCGAAGTAAACATACAGCACAGTTCTATTTTAGTTTTTTTTGTCTTGTAGTACATGACAAAAAACATGTAGATGTACATGAACATTTGTACATGTAGTATACATTATACATGTATGATGTAAATTTGGTTAATAGAACATTTTTTGGGTTTACTTAAAATTGCATAGGTATTCGGTTGCACGTCAACACGTCAATATAGATTTGATACGACATATTATATAGACATGTAAATTCTTAGCTAATTTCTTAATGATATTATTCAAGAAAACTGACGTCTGATAATCTATATAAATAAAAATGTAAATTTGCAATTGTTACTGACCTCACATCTCCGAAAGTTCTTTACCGATTGCTT
>JAQGBX010006912.1:0-11966 GCA_034698745.1 Megaphyllum sjaelandicum | reverse complement strand
ATTGCAAAAATGTAATTATTTATTAAGTTATTCGACATTTTTAGGGTGTTGAAATACTTTTTTCCCTCACTGTATCTGCATTATACAGTAAATGTACAGAGGCGAGGCATTCATTTGTTTTTCATAGTTTCGGCTAAAGATTATAAATATTGTACATGAGAGATTAAAAAGACCTAATAAATTAAGGTAAAAAAATTAAAGTAGGCCTATGTAGAAAAATCGTGTCGTTAAAATATGAAAAACGTATCCCATGCAGGCGCGAGTATGTTAGGAAAATGGCGAAAACCGCTGTCAGGGAAAAACGAGGTATATTTCATATAACGACCCGTTTCGGTCTGGGCGCATGAGCAGTGAAACAAGAATTAGGATTACTTCTTTCCACTTCACGTATTCGTGAATGTTTTTTCTAATGTTTTTATGACGAATTAGACTTATGCGTAATCAATACCTTTGTTTAAAACGCACACCAAATACTACAAATATCACTGTAAATTTAGTTTACCAAAAAATTAATGTCAATTTATTCGCTCAGGTAGGCTAATTCAATTCAACTCAGTACACTGTAGACAGCAATCTGCAATCAGCGATCTTTTTGTCCTGCCAGTTAATTGTCATGTTTACCTAAAAATTGTCACTCAGATGCTCGATGGACAGCAGCATTATAATGTCAATTTATTTTCTGAAGATGAAATCGTATATCGATTTTTTTATTAATGAATTTTCAACAATTGCTGCATGCTCGAGGGACAGATTTTGGTACACATTACAACTGTCAGGACACTCACATTTGCAGTATATTTTGGTAAAATAAACTCATTTACAGTATATTTTGGTAAAATAAATTGACAATTTTGGGTAGGCTACACATTGCAACTGTCAGGACAGCTAGGGCAGAATTATGCATAATGTTTATTTTTTTGTTCTCCTGACTGTTGCAATGTGTATCCAAAATTATCCGACGTGGAGTGTGGATGTTGTAATTTTCAAAAAGTGGTACAAAACATGAGTTGACCTTCAACGAATAAATTACATGTAAAATATTAGGCAGAAAATTAGGCGCGTTAATTACAATGTTACGTAGTAATTATTATGCGCTTTAACAAAGATACTGATAACGCATAAGCTCATAAAAGCATCCACGAAAACTTGAAGTAGAAAGAAGTAATCCTATAAGGGTTTACCTTTCGTTCGTATCACTGCGCATGCGCAAAGACCGGAACAAGTCGTTATACTATTAAAGTACCTCTTGTCCTGACACCGCGTCCCAAAAAGGTCGAAAATGCCAAATGCATTTTTTTCCAAGAGAATACCCGTTCTGTGTGGGTGGAACTGCAGTACATTGTACACAGTTTTACAAATATTTCCTGGTTCAAATACCGTACGTTCGGGAGATTCATGTGTTTGATCCATGGATAATAATTATTAACGAATGATGAATTAAATCAGTTCGGTTATACATGTAAAGACGTCGAGTACTGAAGATTGGAAGAAGAAAAAAAAAACCTTACATTCTATATGGACTAGCGACGCTAATTTCAGCAGCACTTATAGAAAATCATCCATATTTCTAATGGTCCCAATACACGAAACATTCAGTGCATGAATACTGAATTTCGCATTTACCCAGTGATATCTCAATCATTAAGTACAAATTACATGCAAATATGCCAAAATCCGAAACACTTCCAGTCCCGAGAATTTTGGATAAGGAATACTCAATCTGCATTGTGCTCATGTTGCCAATATACTCTTCCATGGAATTAAAAGTAATGCAATCTGCCATTTTTTAATAGGCCTGATATGCATTATCTTTATTCCTTTAGAAAAACTTAAAATGGATTTTGAAGCAGCCACATAAAGTTAAGATGACGGAATTAATCAAAGGTTCAAGCATCACAGAAATCTATGATGTCATTTTGCCTTAAGCATTCACTCGTTATCCAGGTGTCAGTGGTATTATTCATCATATTAGAAGTATAAGGATATAGAACCCAGCCCACTGTTATATAATTTGCATCCTTTACAGTAGCAAATCCCAATGCTCATTTAATGTGAGAAAAAAATTCATGAATCATTTAATTCTGAAAAACAGGCAGCTTGAATAATGAAGAAAAATCGAGTGAATCACTGGGAAACGCGTTACCAAAAACCCTACCCAACATTGACAAAACGCCAAGCTTATCTCTAATTTAGTTTATAGCAACGAGTAATTTATAGACCAAAATGACTGCCAAACAAAGACCAAACACACCACTAGTTCTTAATCTGCGAGGTCAGAGACCTTATAAAACAGCATCCATGATGACATTCGGTTGGCAAAGGTTGAAGGTCACAGTAGGCCAATAGCTGCTTTAAAGGGTTAAGACTGAGTAATTCGACCCCTTCCCTATATCCGTCAAACAATTAAGCATTTTTAGAATTAATCGAATTAATGTAGTGAAACATCACAACAGGGTCTCCTACCAAAAAGTTCATGACACTGTCAAAGATGTTTCTTCCGCTTTATTTATTAACCACGTTAGTGGAGATTAATAGGTAACTGCACACCTTCAACGTTTCTTTCAACCCTTTCAAAATTAAATCACAAATTCAACATTGATTTTCAACAGCATTTTGGGTAACTTATTTATTACATAGGCTACTTTTACAGGTTGTTTTTTTAAAAATATGATAGTCTGTATAAAAGTGAAAGTTACTATAAGTTCACTTTACACGTCACAATACCGTCCCACGACCCGGAGATTCTTAAAATAATAAATTTCTTTATGTTACCGGCAATAATTTCTTAATTCCATCTACAGCTTTAACGCGAACGAAATTGTCGACGGTCGTCATAACGAATTTGGGATCCAATAAATGTTTATCATACGCTACCGTAACCGCTTGACCCGGATAGGATTTTTAACCTTAATTATACGGTTCATCCGATACTCAGACAATAGGGAGCAGGATACGTGCACGTTGAATTTCACAGGTTACGTGGATTAAGAGGGGAGACAAAGCGATTTAAATAACTTAAAATTGCGCGTGGTTATTTGACCAATTGGGGTACATTCAAATACGATGAGCACGCACCTCGATGCTCATCACGGAACCTCAAACAAAAGGTCTATGGCCGAGCCACGCATGGGAGCGGCCATACCCAAAATGGCCGACCAACGACATCCATCGATTACCTATGGAACTAAAATCGCCCCCAGAGAGAAAACTGAAATCCAACTCACCGAATGGTTTCCACAATTTCAATGGCCCCATCATGCTTGTCCTAATCAACAAAAATAGAGGATTTAAAAAAGACCGTAGCTATTAGGAAAACGAAACAACCCGAGCAACGCTTACCGAAGAAGACAAGGGCCATTGATAAATTGCTGGTTCAGCTCCCGCAGGGCTATGAAGTCTTAACTCGAAAGCCATCATTTTGATTTTAACTTCACGCTAACAATCACAATCCAGTTTTTCATTGACTACTCGATGCGCTGATTCCGTCCTACTTCGGTTCACGAACATATCACTTCCATAATCCCAGACAAACCCAACGACCACAAACTCTCTTCCCAGATAAATACGCTAAAAACCCACCGACGCCGCCATGTGTGCAAAAAAAAATCACCTTCTCTTCGCCCCGCCTAAAGTCGCCTTCGCTTGCTGGATGACACGAGCACACAATATTACAATTGGCTCATTGATGATCACGTGAAGAACACCGTAATCACGCCCACACCATGATAGGATGCGTGATTTGTCCGTAACATGTAGAGATAGTTTTCCCAAGCAGACGACGCGCTAATACTCAAGCTAAAAAATCTTGAAGGGTTTTCCCGGGAAATTTTATTATCAGTGCGCTGACCCTTCAAGCGTCATCCCATGTGAAACGCACATGTATCTACCGCGTAAAATAAGAAAAATTTAATTCAGCTTCAAGCCCCTGGCCTTGCCTAGTCTCTGTTCATAATAATAATAATTATAGCATAACTACTGAATACTGACGACTAGCATGCTGTCCAGTACATGTCAGCTGATGTTCATGTATTAAGATTTCTATTAACCTTTTCCAGTATAAATCTGCTAAATTTTCAACTGTACGTTTTTAAGTACAGATTTCTATTAGGTAAATTAAATGAAGTACATTATTAGAATATAACCTGCACGGAAATTGTGTACAATTTTTGTGGTCCTCCCCCAATAACTTTTATTAATTCAACCATTTGCCAAATTGAAGAACATTTTTATTCTTTGTATTTTACATAAAACTATGCCGCATATGAATGAGCTGCTTAGGAATATCAATATCAATTTAAAAAATGAGCAGAATTGTTATACGTTTGTATAACGTTTAACAGTTAGAATTAGACTGATGATGCACTATAATTTAATGATTTATGTACACTTAAAATCGTTTTATAAACCGTAACAATGATGTTAAATATTGGAAATGCTTGCTACACAACATTTGCGTAAATTTAAAAAATGAAATATAACAAATGTCTTTAAAAATCTTTAGATTTGCCCTCAGTTTAGGAAGTTCAATGTTCTCCACAGATTTTAAAACAGCCTTCAATGGCATTAACCTAAAAAATTAAAACAATTCTTTACCTACAAATATTTTGCCGCAAAAAATTGGTTTTTCTTTCAAGTTTTCACTCAGCATAAAAACATACATGTAGGTTGATATTTTTCCGTATTTGGTTTATACAACCGGTGTTAAGATGTGCAAAGCAACATCATAAAAGTAAGCATTACAAATTGCATAAAAAGCTTTTTTCTTCAATGGGTTTATGAACCCATGGGCCCATATGTTGGACCAGGAATTGTTTTTCCACTGCACTCCTGGCTTTACAATAATCAACTGCAGCATCCTTAGCTGCAGCATACGATTTCAACTCCAGCAGCTTATCATTCTTCATAATTTTACATATTTCTCGAAATTTCTTGAACATACAGAATTTACATAATCTTGATACCCTGGCTTCACTGGAAAAACACAAAAACGTTATGACATGACATTCATATTATCATGCAATTTAAATTATCCACTATAAGACACTTTTGTATACACTGTAAATAAAAGCTGAAATGTAATTATAAACCCTGCTTTGTGTTAGGATTAATTAGCTGCATTGATGTTAAGTATTAAAATTATATCTCTAAATATACTTTCTAATGTTGATGTCCATTCAAAATATTATCATAAACAGGAACAAATCATCACTTTGGAGATTGATTTCTAGTATTTTTTTGTTGTAATCTAAAGTATACAAATCATTCTTACGCAAAACATTTGCATTTTAAAAATGAATTTCAAAACTAAGACATTAGTTTTAACAACCCAAAAAGTATCGCAAATGGGTAATTATGAATGTTCATACTACATGTCAAACTTTTATAAACTAGCATTTCAATTAATGTATGTTAAAACTGTATCGGCTTACTTAGCAATACACTGTCCACTTGTGCTATCCACAAGCTCAATTTGGTGTTCTCCTAAAGTCCAATTTAAGCTGTATGGTTTGGTCTTTTGAGCCTCTCGCAAAGGATTGCTGGCTCTGATACTGCCTAACTTTGGATGGTTTAAGTGATAATTTTCTGGAAGATAATTATTAATATTGTCCTCCTTGGATAAACGGCAGCACAAGGCACGTGCCAGGTGATCTTTGCAAAATAGGTAACCTGATGTACAATAAGATTATATAATCATACGAGTAATAATTTTAAAGTGCAATTATAAGTTTAATACTTTCTATGAAACAAGGCGTACCTATAGTTACCGAATTAAGATAAACAGGTTTGATGAAATGAGAAAGAAGTGCGCCTTGAAGCCCTACCACATTCCATTTTGCAATTTTATCACTGCAAGACATAGTGCGTAAACGCTGACTACCACGCAACACACCATCCCAGGTTAATTCTTCAATGTCCTTCTCAATGAGTACAGAACCTTCACCTAATTTGAAACAACCGTATTAGTTTTAATACCAGACAATATAAGTTTAGTTTTAATTAAAATACTGATACAATGTCGTTAGTACCACTTTCAATTTTTGTCCTCAGTTGGCCATGAGTTTTAGAAGAATAAAGAGGCATGTGTTCATTTACATGATCCCTAGGCACAACTTCAATTACATCACTGGAAATAAAAGACTAGAAATGAGATGCTGCATTTGAACATGTTCTGTGACCAGTCCAGCTTTACATTATTTAATAATTTGATAAAACTCCTGTAAAGCACTTGTGAATATTTTCATATGCATCTACATCTAAGATTGAAGCAAGTTTTTCATTTGTTTATTTACTTTTAAATACTTATTTTTGTTGCAATTGCCCTGAAAGAAATTAGTTAGATAAATAATGAAATCGTTATGAATAATTATTTTTACTCCAACATAAAACGCTTTTATAGATTTCCATCTTAGGTCCAACAGTAGATATAACTCTAAACTGATATTAAAACATTTCACAGCCTCAGAATGTTGGCGGGGAAAAAAATGTGCAAAAGAGTGATAAATTGACTCTCAATGAAGAGGTCACTTACTTTTGGGAAAAAATTGCTCCATCACCACAAGGTGAAGTTGAAATATATAGATGAAATGTCACATCCTGTCTAATTTGGAAATGGTTTGCTTGCGAAAATTGGAAAATGGAACCTTGGTTGTTATAGCAAGAGACCAGTTGCTGGAACAGGTACCTGAAAGCATGAACAGGCAAAACATAAATGCTCATCTTGTTAATTGTTGTTCAATGAACTACTCGTAGAAATGTATTTCAATGCTTACATGCGAAAAGCTCTTCTTGCAATAACTTCAGCATGGCAGTCATTTAAAACTTCCCCAGCTTGACTTAATTGTCCTCCAAGTATTACACGATTACCTAGAAGGGAGTTAGCTTACCCTGATAAAGACTGTTTAGCTTGCATGGCTTATTTTCTAACATAAATACAGTCATGCACCTGTTCCTACGCTCACCACTACTCCAGCAGATTTTCCATCCTTCATGACAATGGTAGCAATTATCTTCCGACCTGCAGTATATGTCTCGGGAAGATTGAGTGTTAAGTTATAAAACTGCCTATGACTAAGTGCTGCGATCTCATCAAATATAGTGACAATTTTACTGCCCTCATTCATGTCCTAAGGGAAAATGGAAAATATTAACAGTTAAACATTAAGAATTATGCTCAAATATTACCCTATAAACAAATAAAATTCTTCAAAAATTTTGTATTTTAAATTGTCATTAGACCTTTTTTAACATTTTATCAAGCAATGTAATAAGGAGCCGATCTTCAGAAATTAAAAAATATTTCATCCTTGAAAAAAATTTTTTTTTCTTATAAGATATTATAATCAGAAATCTAACACACAAGAAAAATAAAATAATATCCATCTATTGAATATATTTGATAAGTAATTTGCATAAGCATCATAGATATAATCTGTATTAGTCTAATACAATGCCAATGGACAAACATTTCCAATATGACAGGGTGTAATAGTAGTTTGGTTAGCAACTATGGCATTTACTTGCTGACTGTAGGGTACTAAGCTGAAATGAATTGAATTCACTGCTATCAGATATTTAAGAGCATGCAAAAAGCAAGTATCAAATAAAGAAGCACTTGGATTTCTTATCCAAAGAATTCATGCATAATACAGGCCAACCCCTTTAATGAACACTAAAAATGTATTTTTATATACAGTATGCACATTATATTTAATGACCCTTCGACAGTTATGAACAATTACTGCGATTATTAAAGGCAGGCGGCTGCCATAGCCGCCTGCAACAGTCCGGCACTTATCTGTTCCTCGACTTTACACCTCCTGTACTATCGCCCACATGGTACCGTAAGTTACCGATACAGTAGCTACAGTATGTACCACATTACCGGTATTTACTAGGTTTAAGTGTCTAATAAAAGGAGCACACCTTACGTAATGCTTACCTACCTACTGTACATGTGCTCAATCCCGAAATTTAAACTTCGAAAATTACCGTAAACAAAATTGCCTCACTATAAAATCACATCTTTATTCCGATGCAAGCGGTAAACCAAAAAACACATGACACATTTATTTACGACTATGGTCACATGGTGTCCGAGTAATCGGTATGGTAATCAGTCTTGCTTGTAATAGCCGCCGGGGGCGCTTAAAGAAGCCCCGGCGCTTATTTGCAAATTCCGGGAAACCCCCCCGGCGATTATTTAAGGCAGGCGGCTATTGCGGGTCCGGCGCTTAATTTCGTTTTTAACGGTATACGCATTTATGAACATTTAAATCTTATGAAGATTTTCTTTATTGGGCAATTCGTTAGGGTGAGAGTATAAAGTTGAGATAATGTTTTAATGTATGTATATGATAAGCCATCAATTCATTTATCAGATAATCAAAGTTCAACTGTAATAAATGCAACAAAGGACCGACAGCTGGTGCATAACTATGCTAAATTTTAAACTTGTACATTTATTGCAACTGCCTGGTCTACTGCTGCAGTCATTTTAACGAGTTCCGATCTCAATGACTCACCATGCTTCTGGGGTTGAAAGATTGTGCATTAATAAAGCCTTTTGCAGCTAGTATTTTAAGAGCAGATTCTGCGGCCAAAATCTTGGCTTGCTTTTTGCTTTTTCCAGTTGCAGATGGAAAAGACTGTGATCCAAGGACAGCCACAGCTTCAAAACTGTTAATTGAAAAAATTAAATATCTTCATGTTAACTTCATTGCAAATTCAACAGGATGGTAGATTGTAGATGGTCATACAATAAAAAAGAATAAGGATAATTTACGTTGGATCATGAGGCGGCCCAGTAATGGAAGTAATTTGAATTTCACCATCGATATGTTTGGCCTGTGCATGTTCCAAAAAAGTGGAGATAGGGTTTCTTGTCAAATAAGTAAAATCTTGTATGGAGATGGAAGACAACTCTTGGACTTCTAATGTCAAAAGTGGAGATGTTTAAATTTTACTATACATATATACGTAAATATATTATCAAATTAGAAAGACATAATACGATAAACTTAAGTAAAGCTAGACATTCGTAAGCACAAGTAAAGATTAATGATAATAATATCAATGCTCTATGCTTTCAGAAAGTAGGCCTAAAATATAATGCAACAAATAAATTAGATTTGAAATTATCAGTCATTTTTTAAATTTATTATAGACGTTTATGAATAACCAAATCAAGAAAACACTGTTGATCAGTTATTATCAGAATTCTTCAATATAATACTATCATTGTGAAATGACAACTTTTTATGTGACAGTGACAAAGCTGGTTAGGTTTATGAACAAACATATTGTGGATGGAAAACAAAATATAAAAAGTTACATTTTTGAGAAACTATTCTAACATTTGTCAGGAATAATTACAGGAAGCAAGAAAAAAAATAATTTAAATTATCGGAAGCAAGTAGCTAGGCCTACATGTAATGCCATGCAATGATCTAGTCATGAATGGCCAACAAATAATTTAGCAAAAATATAGAAAAACACAGAATTCAATGGTCTTCAAGGAGTTATTTGTAGTTTAGAAACATGGTATCAAGCATGGTAGCAGAGTGCTTAAAATGCTCAGCCTCACATTTTGGTGATTCAGATAGGCTACCCTGCTTGCGTTTTTCCAAAGTTGCTTCTAGGCGAACACTGAGCCATTTCATCTAAAAATCGACCAATGCCAATTTCTTTAAAATTTACTCGTGCTTTTATAGTCTTTCATTTAGGAGGTTCGTGCATACATTCCCAGTCAATGCTTGGGCACTTTATAACCTGTGGGTCGTATGCCCTTAAACTCCAACCTAGAAACATGGTAATGTAATTTGAATGTGAAAGAACCTACCCCTTAAGAGGGTCAACCAGTGATCTGCAGTCAGGAATTATAGCTAAAACTATCTTTGTCGAAATAACCATAGAGAATGTAAAGCTCATAGGCTCCATTTTTGCTAATCGCGACACATATCTGGATTTATTAAAGTTGAGCATGAAAACAATCAAACTGAGTAAGAAGAGCTGATCCATATTTAAAATTAGCATCTCTTGAATGCATGGCAATGATTCAGTATTTCTTTGTAATAAAGCATAGAAACATGGAATGAATGAAATAAAGTACTGACCAGAGATACCATCAAGATGAAGTTCTTGCAACGTAGGTGACTTTGAAGTAATGCCATCATTATCAATAACAGAAGAATCAATTGAAAGTTTATCAATCTTTACAACTTCAGAAGTCCTCATTTCTTCATTAAGCATCCACATTGGAGGATTGTCAGAAGATCTTAATAGTAGGCCTTGACGTTGCAGCTCATATAAGAAAGGGTTAATCTCCCGCTTGTGTGCGAATCCCAAAGCTTGAGCCAATGTTATTGACTTCAGAGGTTCTATAAAGAGAAAAAATAAAAAATACGACTTTTATAATGGCTTTTTTGAAGATCTTCAATTGCACTTCTATAGAGATTGAGAAATAAGCTGGTCAGGACAACACTTATGACTAGTTATGATGGTTAATTTGTATGGAGCACATGCAAAACCTCACACCAATTTGACAGGCGACATTATTGACCACTTAAAGAACACAACTGTTTGATGGTGAACATGAAGATGGAAAGTTAATGATGTTTGACATCTTAGTATGGAAATTCAGGATTCATCATGAGATCTTATCTTATAAAATATGTTGGAAGTCTGGGAGGCTAGCCATACTGACAACAACCAATTTAATTGTTACAAAATGTCACAAATTATATCTACTTAATTTGTTTATATCGACAAATCATTTTTATAGCAAACTGTCAATCAATGTCATATATGTAATGATTAGTAAACTAATGAATATACACAATAATTAATTACTACATTTACATGTACAGCACATATGTAGGCCTATACAGTTGGCAGTTGTAAACTTAGTGATACATCAGTTCTAAGTATGGGCTTGCCAAAGGGTAGCTGTGCATGCCACTTTAAACTGAAATTATTATAATTATAATGTAGTTGGCTGGATCCAGATGCAGCTACAGTATAATCTGCAGTATTCAAAATAAAACAGCTCAAAAGACAATTACTGTACTTCATCGGTAACAATTATTATACAAAAATATTATCGAATTAAAGCTACAGCTAGTTCATTTATTCCTGTGAACAATAAAACATTCTTACTGGCTTCACTTTCCAAATGGGCCAGAATTCGTTTAAGAAGATCACTATTATTCTTTGGAAACTGCTTGGAGGTCATTGCAATATATGATTCAAGTTTAGGTTTATTTGAACAGACCCAGCTCCTATCCAACATCTGCTGCAAAGCAAAATGGAAATAACTCACTGTAACCTACGTAATTATACTGCAAAAAAAAAATTGCAGGCGAAATACTGTATACATACCTGCATTCGATTTACGTTCTCTCGCATTTGTGCAGGTACTTGAAGTGTCTTTGCTAAAAACCATTTAGGTGGAATTTCGTCTAACATTTGGACGATACCCACGTCCTTCAACTTATACAACGTAGCGTTCACTTTTTTCTTGTTCTCTCCAACGTTACGCACTATGTTCAATACAGACACAGGCTTACCGCCTAACTTTCGGCTTTCTTCAGCAAGTGAACGCAAGATATTTTTCTGAAATTCGTCCATGTTGAACAGCACATCACAGTATACGAAAAATTACGCCCTATTGGTTGAAGCAAGGTTGAAGTTTAGAAATTATATCATTCTAGTCTAGCTAGAGACTCCCTCAGAGAACCCTCATACCAAATCCCTCCAGGACTTACTGGAACGTCCCCAGCGTCACGCTGCTCGGCAAATAACGGGTCGTTTCTCCTGGGAGTGGCTGGGACACCTGTGTCACCTCCGCTCTCAGCTTAACCCCTCTCTGTGCGCAGAGAGGAACATAGGCTCCACCTATTTTTCAGCATTTTCTCCTCTCTCACAATCCTGGACAAGAACCGTTTTCTTTCCCTCCCCCTGCATTTCTC
>JAQGBX010006911.1:0-11967 GCA_034698745.1 Megaphyllum sjaelandicum | reverse complement strand
AGTGGTAACAATAAGTCCAGAAAATTTCATGGCAATCGGATGAGTGGTTCAAGAGCGCATAAAGGACACACAGACATACATTCATTTTTATATACATGTATATAGATGTATTAATGAAATCCACACAATACTTTGCTACGTTTTTAAAATGGCGCCTTTCGAGTTGCTGCAGTAAAACATCCTAATTTCTTCTCTATGTATTGTCTGAATCTAAGATGGAATTTTTTACACGTTACATGTTCGTCGTTGTCTACAATACATCAAAATGGCTTCCACATATGCACCCAAAGTTTCGCATTTTCACCCATTCTTTAATGGATGACCTAATAACAACTATAGGGTCGATAAACTTTCACTTTAGCTATGCTTTCATATAACTTTGCCAAAGGGTGTGACATAAAATGGTGCCTATTGAATTAATTCACTCCATCGTTACCGTTTCTCAACGGAAAAAAATTAAAATACAGATTTGCATTTTCCGTTTCAAAATCCCCGCGCCATCTATGATGCAGTCGACGCAACATTTTTAGGAAATTGTTAAAAAAAATACCACTCAAAGGTCACGACCCGGTACGAATATTGCCGGAAGCGGGGGAAATGTACCACGTAAACGTATCATCGAGATTACAGGGTGAGTTATGAGAATCGCTTCATTTTTCGTCATTTGGTATTGATTAGCGTCATAAAGCGTCGCTCGACGCTGAAATGCGAAGATTTCCCCTTCGTACTAAATTAAGTCCAGGCCCTTGGGACCGAGAAACAATAAAAATGAAAAAAAAAGAAACAACGTCAGGGATTCGGGAGCATCAATTTCGACGTAGAAACGGAGTGAAATTGGTCTGTTTCTAAAGACGTACATGTACCAAAACTGGATCTTTCCGAATATTTTACGAGCTTAGTGACGCAATCCCCTGCCGTACGTAAGCGAATTTTCTGGACAAGCTTTGGCTCATGAACGATTAATTTTTAATGCAGTTTTTTTTGGCAAAAATAACTTCTGCGTGTTCGGTTTTTCAAACGAAAAAAAAAGGCTATAATGAGGTTAAAATATTCATGTACAGCAGATAAGAGCGGTAAAGTACACATTTTATACAAAAATAATAATTACTAAGTACACATAATCATCTTAAATTAGTCCCTGAGCAAAAACGTGAGATTGAATTCTGTTCTGTCCGTTTTTGGTTTACATTTTTCAAATGAGCACCGATGTTGATCTTGTATCATTCCCAGCAGCTTCGATCATTACTAAATGATTTTTATTAAGTAAAATCTACTTTTTTTACAATTAATCGATCGGACCTTTGCACAAATTCATACTGGAGTAAATGTATTTCGTGAAATTCGCTCAGTATACTGCAAGCTAATGTCAAATAGTCATTTCTGAACTTAAATACGAAAATTGAGCTCTGAATTGTGGTTTTCTCCATGACTGTTTTCTATAGGTAAACAAAAAAACCACTATAGAAATTACGTAATTTCCCATTTTCGTCTCTCCCACTATAGTTGATTTTAAATTAACGAAAAGCTTCGTGCAATTCCAAGAAGCGCCATCTAGTGATCAATACGTGCAACGGGAAAAACAACAAGAATTTTAATTTCTTGTCTGATTTACGCGTGTGAAATTTCCCAATTCTTGGATATCTCTTTTCGATGTCTAGGGGGAGGAAGTGGGGAAATTTTGCCGAGAAAGTCCCCTTTACGACGGGATGTTTTTAAATTACTATCTGTACAATTTTATTCAGTACATGTATATCTACACAAATTTACAATTTAGCACATTTTCTTAACTTTATGACGTTATGAATTTATAAAATGCTAAACACTCGAGAAAGTGAAACATGAAATTTTAAAGAGAGTAAAGAGGAGAAAGGACGATATAAGACAGCGGAAGTTGGTTGATTAGTTGGTGGAGTTTACGGGCGCAACGCCTGACAGAAAGTAGAGGAGAGAGAGAAAGGCTGCGTTCACAACGAGCTTGTTTCCAGTCGCTTGAAACTGGTGTCGCTTTGTGGTAAGCGTCTGCAATGTATATATATATATACATATACATGTACGTTCCAGCCATGTTTGTATCAATCTAACTGATAAGTTCAGCAGCGAGTGATTCCATGAGAGCTAAACCTTCATGGTTAGCGCTCCTGAAAGAAGGGGCAGCACAGAGACGAGAGCAAAACCCCGGTTCAAAATAGCGCGATTTTATGGACAGCCCTCGCTTTCGTTTACTTCAAGAATTTTGTGAAACGACGCCCGATGCCAGAACTAAGGTCATTAAGGCGTCTGGACTGATGGGAAAAAAAGGTAACGTTCACGTTCTCGAGTTCAGGCGGGACTATTTGGCAATGGCGGAGGGAGATGGGTCGGACCCTGATAGTGCATTTTTGGCCAACTAGGCCTGCAGCCGGGAAATGACGAAACGAAAGCGTCCAAGCAAAAACACGACAAATTTCATGAAAAAAAAAGAAATTTCATGAGAAAAAAAAAGAACAAATTTCGAGACAATCTAACGAAAAAAAACCTAAAGAGCAAATTTCGTGAAAAAGACTCAAAATTCCCCCCAAAAAAACGCCCGAAAAAAAAAAATATAGCGGAAGCCGAATAGGGGTGGGGGGCACAAAAATGGCGATAGATACAAAAAACAAACGTGAAAAGAATGCCGAAAAAAAATCAGAAAACGTGAGCGATTTCCGGTAAGGCGATCGAGCGTTTGGGTTTTTTGGCGTGGTCAAATACCTGCATCAGAAGCAGCATCAACAGCGACGGTGGGAGCGAGAAGGTCCAGCGTGGCGTCGGCGGCATCTTCAGGGGCGCATCTCATGGTTTCAAACGCTGGAGAAAAGCTTCGGCAAGCGGCGAAAAAACGGGGTTGGGCCCGAAGGCTTAGTTTCCGGGTGTCCGAGTTCCGATTTTTCGGCGGTCCGAAGGGTCCCCGAGTCGCGTTACCAGGAGGGGGGGGGTCTCTCCTTGGAACCCCCGTAGCGCCTTTTTCCAGCGTTGCGAGGCTCGCACTGGCAGCCTGCCTGGTTAGGATCGGGAGAAGGGGGTGGAGTCGGCTGGGGGGACCCTCGCACCCCCCTTCCGATTAGAGAGCGACCACTGCGGAAGGATTTCCACCAATGAGAGCGCGACGGGAAGAGTCCATCAGCGCGGAGGGAGACCGATTGGAGCGTCTCGCCATTGATCGCATCGATGGCACCATCAGGCAAGGACGAATAGGCCGCAATGTGCTAGCCGCTGCTTCTCTTGTACAAATACGCTTTCCGGCTGGCTTTTCTTAACAGCCGGGAAAAGCCAGAGCAGGAAGTGATTCGAAATTGGAATGGTGCGTTCCAATTCGCGTCACATCTCCAAGGTTCTCGCGAGATGCCACGGGAGTTTCAACGACGGGTTATGTGAAACCGTGCGAACCAACATTGGAAAATGCATTTGAAAATGCGTACAGATTGGAATGTTGAAATGCATTCTTCAAAAAATCATCTTGCGTTATTCAAATGCATTTTTCAAAAAAAGCATCTTGCGTTATTCAAATGCATTTAAGTAGCATTGACGCGAATACAATTTGAATTGTAATGGCGGTAATGCATTTTGAATTGCATTAATGAGAATGCAGCCGAGAATAGGTTTTAAAATGCATTGCCGCGAATGCAATGGCAGGAATGCATTTTGAAATAAATTACGATGTTTTAATCTATACATATTTTTAAATGCGTTTCTTTTCAATTTAGGGAAATGCCCTACCTGTAAAATACCGAACAAGTTTTATCATGAACACATGCATGGATGAAAAAAATGTAGCATATAAAAATGCTAAAAATTGGAAATTTTCCCCCATCCCGCCTTGAAACACCATGTATAGAGTAGTGCTTTATATTCACAACTTCCGACTTTGATGAAATTAACAAGCACACACCCTGTACGTCAGCCCTTCTCATCACAGATGTACGTTATGAGCAGCCCTCGTGTGTGTTGGCTTTTTTTTATTCGTGCACTTTGGAGTGTCGTCCATCAGGAGGCGCTCAACTACGGTGTCGCCGTACTCTGGTCGCCATCGATCCGAACCGAATCACGTGATCATTTGCGTCAATGGAATTTCCACGCTTCCGCTTTCTACCCTTCTTCCCACCACCAACTCCCACCCAACCTATTCCGGAAATGACGTCATTCGCATATCAATGATTTCGACCGGTGTTGATAAAAGCGCCACCTGGTGCTCGCACCCTTAGAATTGATTGAACAGCAAAACTGGTACATTCGTACTAAATCAAGCCCTTCACCTTCATTTTAAAAAAAAATTAGACAACTTTTACGTTGAAATTGTTTAGCGATGGTTCAAAGCTACGTCAACGAGTCATGTACCTCATGACTCGTTGACGCGCGAGCATTTTTCAACAAGGTCATTATTCATAAGATCGTTAATATTTTAGAAAATATTTAACAGTGCCAGTATGGGCTTCCTGTACGCGCACAATTTCCGATGTACTTTAGTTTGTTGGGAAATTATTAAATTAATGTGACCTATGAATTTTAAAAATCATAAACAATAATAATAATAATAATAATAATAATAATAATAATTTTTATTCAAAGCATGAAAAGGCATGCGAACGTTTAAAAATAAACGCTTATACCCAAATAAATGAACGCTATCTTGTGCCGTTGTCACGAAAATCAGATCTTGAGCGCCAACTTTGAAAATTATAATCAAGCGGAACCAGAGTCTATCGGGAACCCCAAAAACTTGGTAATAAGTTGTTACAAAGATCCCCGAATTTGGGCAAACCATACGTACACGTATGCATGGTTTGCCTATATTCAGGGACAGCATGAAGTAGTTGTGCACAACAGATCATAGAAAGCGCATCGATTTAGAACAAAAATGACATATGCAAAAACGATTTAAAAAAAAGGGCGGCACCATAGATGGCGCAAGACTTGGAACAGAAAAAAGATTTAGGGCAAACTACACATACACGTGAGTAAGCACTGTTTGCCTCCATTCAGGGGCAGCGCGGAGTAGCTGCGCACAACGGATCAAGGATGGCGCATCGATTTAGAACAAAAATGATTTATGAAAAAACGATTTAAAAAAGGGTGAAACCATTGATGGCGGAAGACTTGGAACAGAAAACAGAAAAAAATTTGGGCAAACTATACATACACGTGTGTAAGCATTGTTTGCCTCCATTCAGGGGCAGTGCGGAGTACAGTAAAAACTATTTTATGATCCTCGGTTATATAAAACCTCTGTTCTATGACGAGGCTCCTGCCGACCACACCGTGCGTTTTTTGGCTGGCGCAGGCCTCAACCTTGGGAAAAAATAATTAATTACATTAGGGTACCTCGTTTGAGGCCTGCTCGTAGCAGTAGTCCAGCTATTTCAACTAAAAAAAATAAGGGATTTGGCTTTTACAAAAAAAAAAAAAATGAAATAAAACAAAGATGGTGAAACGGAAGAAGATTCATGATTTTTTCAAACCTGCCCAACAAAAGTGATATACATGAACACATAATGTGATAAAATACTTAGAAACGTAATTGACTTGTTTATTTTTTAAATTGGTTTTTCTATTGTTTTTAATGGCAAACTCGATTCTCTGGAAATTTTCGATTTTATCAAACACCTCTGGCACCAATTAGGTCATAACATCGAGTTTTTACTGTAGTTGTGCACAACGGATCATAGATAGCGCATCGAATTATAACAAAAATGATATATGGAAAAACGATTTAAAAAAGGGTGACACCATAGATGGCGCAAGACTTGGAACAGAAAAAATATTTTGGCAGAACTACACATACACGTGAGTAAGCATTGTTTGCCTCCATTTAGGGGCAGCGCGGAGCAGCTGCACACGACGGATCAAGGATGGCGCATCAATTTAGAGCCAAAATGATTTATGAAAAAAAAACGATTTAAAAAAGGGTGGCACCATAGATGGCGCAAGATTTGGAACAGAAAACAGAAAAAAATTGGGCAAACTATACCTACACGTGTGTAAGCATTGTTTGCCTCCTTTCAGGGGCAGCGCGGAGTAGTTGTGCACAACGGATCATAGATGGCGCATTGATTTTGAACGAAAATGATACATGAAAAAGCAATTTAAAATGGGTTAAATCATGGATGGCGCAACGACTCGGACATTTTGGGCAACCTAAATAAACGTGTACTTAAGCTTGGTTTGCCTCCATCCAGGGACAGCGTGGAGTACTTACGCAGAACGGATCATAGATGGCGCAGCGATATAAATAAAAAGGATAACTAATGACGCAGCTATTTGGAGAAAATGGAATCATAATTTGTGCAAAAATGCACGAAAAAAGCTTTAGCAAGAATTTGCCACGAGGCTCCCTCTAGGCTGGGCAAACCCAAACGAACAAGTAAGCATTGTTTGCCCCATTTCAGGGGCAGTGCTGTGTGAAAGAACGGATCATAGATGGCGTTACGATTTGAAACAGAAGAGATCATATATTGCACAAGGCTTTGCTTATTGGAACAGAAATGAGCACAGATGGTGGTGCTCAAGTCTGAAAACAAATAGAGCTTAGATTTATCAGGAACGGCCGCCAGGGAGTGCGCCTGGGGTATTGATGATATTTTAACCTAAGTCCTCTCAATTTTCAATATTTAAGCGAGGAAAGCAAAGCCGTTACCACAGCAACCTGGAAGTCGTTTTCCGTTTTTCGACGCCTGGGGATTTTCTCCAGCGATCCCTTACACCCGAGATGAGATACCGCGACTTGAAACGTAAAAAATCGATTGGTCCGATATTTGTTACGAAGGAACATCCCAATGGCAGCGAGGTGGCGCCCTCCGACGTCGCTTACTACAACAACGACTCAGTTACGTGGCGCCACCTGACGCCATCCTAGACAGGCCGTGTCCATATGAGGAAGCTTCTTTCTATCTCTCGTTACTAGCAGTGTACGCGAGAGGGGAAAACTTGCTTTTTTCAATGCATTTCAATAAAAACTGAAAATAAAATATACGTTTGCCTCTTTTTCCCCCTCTAAATTCTGTAATATTTCTATATTGATTTCTCATTTTTTTAAGTAAAAAAAAACTTATACAAACAAATTTTGAATGTTGGAGAAAAAATCCATTATATATCAACGGTTCGAAATTGGTGTAACATTATTTTCAAGTATCCAAATAGCCCATTCTGTACGGGAATTTTTTCGAAGATAAAAGTTGGGCATAAAAAGAAATAGTTTGCGTTATTTCGCCACGGATAACGTTAACGAAGAGAAATAAACTAGGTTTTAAATTACAATCTTTGTCTTGACGCCATCTAGTGATACGGAATGCTTAAATTATATTACAAATAGTTGTAGGTATGAAATTATATATTTTCAATAAAATGTTGTTAAATTTTTCACAGGTCAATTTGAAACTAATCAAAAACTTCCTTTTTTACCTGGTGTTGCGTGTATCGATCACTAGATGGCGTTTTATAACTTATGAATGTAAAATTCCGCTTTCCTATAGTTGCCTTCATTATCAAAATGTAAAAAAGTTGCCTTATGTCTAATGGCGAATTTGATTACAAGGTGAGGCATAAGTCTGTAAAGTCTTTTTGCGCCTGCTGCCTGCAATACTGACGATTATGCAGACTTATGCCTCACCTTGTAGCCTGCACTAGTGCAGATTTTTTGGCCCAATCAAATTCGCCATAAGCTAAATTCGAAAAATCCCCACAGACAACGGATCAGTAGAAACTTATAGCATTTAATGTAGGTTTATTGTTCCCTTGCAATACTCATCTAAAGTACTTAAGGTTATTAATATTCATAAAATATTGAATTTCTTGTTTCATATTTTAAAACTTGAAATGAACCCGTGGGCGATTTCGTTCGATAGTCGAATTCGTTCATTACAATTTTGCTTACTTTTCAAGTTAATTATAAATTAAAATAAATTTCTAATTTGCTTTATACGAATTTATAATAGTACGAACTCATTTCCAGTCCCCGTTTTATGAGTAATGTTTATTTCTTTGTATAAGACGAATTCCGAATTAGGATTTTATAAATTTTGCAAATCTAAACAATTTTCCAGTTCTCAAACATTTCCGCCATAGGAACTTTAGACATTATTACTATGGAAAAATACATTAGGTACGTTGCAACGGGGAATTTCCCAATGGAAGTTGGAGGATTTTCACAATCACAAACATGTAAGTGCCACTAAGTGGGGGAAGAATTTTAACAAAACTTCGAGGAAACTTGAGTTCTTATTGACTTCTGAAAATATGAACTATGGTTGAAACAAAAAAATTGTGACGTCCCTCGGGGCTCGAACGTATTATAATTTTCAATACAGCGGGAATGAGATTTAGATCGCCTCAAGCAATACTTCGCTATAAACGGAACTTCGTTATATAGGGTGTTAACCTGCCGGAAACTTTGGGATTTCATTTCCAGCGAGATTCTGTGACGACTGTTTTTCAACGACTCAATGCTCGCCCACGGGAAGCGCAAAGCGACCAAACGTAAACGACTTTAACAAGTAATTTCCGGTTTACTTACGCTATGTCGCCGAACTTGAGCTTGGACTGGACCAGAGCACACGATTTGTAGTCCGACTGCGTTACAGCGCGCCGTCTATTCATCCGGGCACTTGGTGGAATTTCATAAATGTCGACGGCGGAAGCGCTACTGAGCCGAGGACTTCTCCTCCTCTCCGCTTCCGGTTCCGCTTCCTCATCCCGCTCCTCTACTTCCGGTTCCTTGTCTTCGTCTCCTTCCGATCGTCGCTCCTCGCCGTTCTCGTCTTCTTCCTCCTCCTCCTCCTCCTCTTGGCTACTTCCGCTTCCGGTTTTCTCTTTGCTGCGCTTCCGGTTTTCAGCAACGGCGATGACAGCGGCGGCGGCGGCGATGGCGCCACCGTCGCTCGCCTCGGAAGCGCCTTCTTCTCCGGCGGCCATCTTGCGTCGTTGCGTCGTTCGCCGCGAGAGGGCGCCGCTCGCTGGCTTAAGCACGAGCGGAGAAGACCCCCTGCGGCGCATTGAGGCGCGGCGGCACGAACCAATCATGGCGAGGCGCGTTCACTCCAACTCCGTCCCCACCGTGTCGGCCACGCCCACCCGCGATGGAGCAACGGGCCTCCTGAAAAACGAAAAAAAAAAACAAGTTTAGAAAACTTACATTAAACTAGGGAACTTAGCATGTTGACATCATAAAGTGCTTTGTCTAAATGCTAGAAATTTCTAAACACAAAAGTACAAAAGTTTCAAAGATATACATGCGGTAGCAGAATGTTTGACTTGTTTTTAAAGTTCACTAGAAAGTTCTAAGTATTTTAAAGAATGAAAGTCTGAAGCACAGTATTCTTGAATTAGGACGTGCTTATTCAAATAAAATGTAGATCACATTAAACCTATACAATCCCCTGTTTATATACCTCTGCATATACTTTGTGGCTTAGTGGGCGAAATGTTGTTCCATGAAGCGCCTTTGCTGAAGTGGTATATGGGGGCGCTTTTAGCATATGGGGGCGCTGCGGTCATGATCTACATGTATATACCTCTATATGCACATGTATAAAGAAAATGCATATCTGTATATATAATATAGAAAACGACGCCATTTTGTTTTTGACGCTGGCCAATCCTGTTGCGTTTGTGGCAGACGGGCCGTACGGTGAGCTCGGCAAGTCCGTATACGATTGGCCGTTCGTGACACACACCCCAGGAGCGCGAACTCCGCGGGGAAAACAAAGCCATAAATCCTCTCTAATTTGCCTCGGACCATAAAACTGTCAAACAGGTTTCCCGTCCCCCCTTCTGGTTGCGTCCAGGTCGTATGGTGCCATCTACTGGCAATAAAGGACAGCTAAATCTAACTCCTGATCGCATAAAAGGGGTTAGCAAATCAAACCACAATTTTTACCCGGGAAAAGCCGGGTATTACCGCTAGTGTTTGTATATTTGTAGCTTAGTAAGCGAATTATTGTTCCATGAAGCGCCTTTGCTGAAGTGGTACGTGGGCGCTTTTAGCATATGGGGGCGCTGCGGTTATCTTCTACATGTATAAACCTCTGTATATAAAGAAAATGCACATGTTTGTATATCTGTGGCTTAGTAAACGAAATGTTGTTCCACGAAGCGCCTTTGCTGAATGGGGGCTGCGGTCATGATTTGTTCATAAGCGATTGCTTTACGGCTAGTAACATAAAATCCAACCGTATACCATAATAAATCAAAAAATGAATTCAAAAAAGTTTCAGAATTTCAAAATTTACTTTAAAATCATCAACCTCAAATCCCAACTCGAGAATCCTAAACCAGCACTAAATAACTAATTCATTAACGAGCTGCTAAAGAAAAACATTATTTGATATTAAATTTCAAGGGCGTTTAAATTGGTCGGTGCTACCGCGGGCATTAATTTAAGGGAAATCCCGAGTTTCACGCAAGATGTTGTCCCCCTAAAAAATGACAATGCAGTTTTATTGGACGATTCGAAAAAGCTCGAAAACTAGCTTCCATTGTCAATTAGCGTAAGCTAGACAATGGGAATTAATTCTCGTTAATGAGCACGTTCATTAGCGGTTTAATTAGTTGACGGGCAGTTTCCAACGGCGTCGGGGCCTAATTCGAGACTAAAATCGAAATAAATCACGAGGCGAAATGACGAGAGAGAGGACGAAATTACGGAGAAAGCAAAGATGGACGGAAGGGGAAAAAATGGACGTGGGCCGAGCCAGTAGCCATAAAACACGCACTAAATGACCGTTTCTCGATTTACGAGATTACATCGTCACGGAAAAAGCAAACAAACGGAACAAAAAATGGCCAACTGCTAACCTCCCATGACCCTTTTGGCACGCGAAGGACATCGGAAGTTGACCACGCCGTGGACGAAACGGTCGTTTCGATTAGAACGTACTTTTAGCGCTTTCTTTCGGGCGTGACAACATCCGGGGTGATTGCCTTGCGCTCACTTCCGGTGGTCAAAGCGGTGCCGGGTGACCTCACTATAACGTACCCTGCTAACTCGGAACTTTATGCATGCGTTTTAAAACGCTTAATTGTCTTCAAAAAATTTGGTTTTTCATTACCAAATGAAGTTCAGATTTTGGAAATGGAATATTGGTTCTTGGCTGCATGGTGCTTTTATCAACTTAAATACGAATAACGCGACTCGATTTTTCCAAACATGTGCTGCTTAAGATGAACTGGGGCATGGTGTTGACGTTGATAAGAAATTCTTACGTACAGTATACAACATTTCAACTGTCTTGAAAAAACTGGTCAATGTTAGTTGAATAGAACAACCTTTGCTGTCATCGTACAGCAGCATGTCTACAAAAAGCCCTTTTTGCTTTTTGGCACACAATCATTGTTTGAGTGCCAAAGTTGATACACTTGATGCAGAAGAAAAAAATGGTGGTCATTGGTTTATGAATGGAAGCTTTTTCTACTCAATATATATATACAGTTTGTTCCCTTAGAAGGTACTTTTTTATCTGTTTTGGCAAATCTAACCAAAGTTTGTTATCAACAAAATAATAAAATATTGCGCAAAATTGCAGTTTTCTGAGCAAGATGCACCTAAAAATGAAAGAAAACATGTCGACTCTCCTCCACTATGTTATTTCATCCGTAGCTGGAAATTTGAACCCTTAAAACATCACTTAGGGACACAGTTTTCAAATTTCCACTTATCCTAAATCATTGTCAATTTCGGACCAAGACCTTCATGAAGACAATGTTCTAATGTGGGAATTGTTCGTATGTTAAATGTCCGTAAATCCTGATTCCTCTACTAAATCGTACTATCCTGTAAATATAAATGAGTGATTTTAAACTAATCCAAACAAGTTATTAACAGTGCAATTTTTAAAGTCTAACATCTAACCCTTGATATCATACCTCTGTCACATTTTGTTATTTTTTATTTTTATTTGTTAATTTTCCTTGTATTCTACAGAATATTAAAAAGATTTACCAAGTCAGTTAGCGAGGCTA
>JAQGBX010006910.1:0-11967 GCA_034698745.1 Megaphyllum sjaelandicum | reverse complement strand
TTGGATGCCTAAATTTGGTGGAGATACAGATGGATACTGGGAGCCAAAAAAACACGTCCACACGCTGTCCACGCTGTCTTTTAATAAATTTCGGAAATTTTAGTCCCATGTAACATAACTTTCTACAGTTCGTCTTAAAAGTTACGTTTTTTATAACTTTGCCCTGAAATGTTTATTAAATGTAATTATCAAAACTTTAAAATTTATTAAATTTAATTACCAAAAGTTTAAAATTTATTGAATTTTGAATACAAAACATTGACCCGTTTATTTCCATTAACTCGGGATATTATATAAGGTGTTGAAAGTTTGTCAAAATACGTGTAAAATACGTTTCAAAAATATTGATTTGAAATATTTTGACATTTTAATTTTTCATTAAGATTTCCTTTTATGAATAATAATTTATTTCAATATTATTCAATTTTAGAGTTTTATCTTGGGTTAATTTTTTTTAATTTGATTTTGCATTATAAAATGAATTAAAAAATGGAACGATTTTATTAAAAATGAAAACATATAATAACAGGTAAATTACGAACTATAAAATCTGATACATTTTTAATTTTTTTTACATTTTTTTTTACATTGTCGCAAAAACATTGCGACAATGTAATTTGTTTATTATTTTAAGAAATATTTTCGTTACAAAATAAATGCTAATTAAACTTTCATGTTTTTTGATTTTTTTTTCTTTTTTGCTATTGCACGTACATGTTATAACTTTATGTATAAAGTTCATTAGTTGGTGTTTTTCTCCAAACTCATGCTCTTTTAGCGTAACATTAGTGCCGCATTTTAGTAAAAAAAAAAAAAAGAAAACAATTTTCAACTAGAATGTGGTTTTTGAAGCTATGCTAAATGATAATTCGTACAAATGAGGTAACTTTTAAACAATTTTAATTGGTTCGGACAATGAGAAATTTTTTAAAAATGACAAATTTCTACAGGATATATCAAGCTGGACAGCGATGTAAATGACCATTCCTGTACCATGACCATATAAAAAATGGACAAGGAGTGGACACACCTGTTTGGGAGATTAGCGTATAAAATACATCAGCTTCTTGGACATTGTTTAAATAATTCGACAATTACCAGAAAATTAGATGCATATTCAAAATTCCTATATTGTTTTTTTTTTGTTTTTTGTTGGTTTGATAGCTCATTAGCCTTATATGTTAGCTCATTAATTTATCACCATTGGTTTTTTTTCTCTCTCCAGTTTTATGTCATCCTCAATTGCCGGAATATTTAAGCCTGATTTACGAACAGGAGTCGCTCAACTTTTGTTTTATGAGCGCTTATTTGCTCGTTTAATTGGTAGTCCAACTGGTCAAACTTCGTGTAATCAACGTTTTTTATCTGAAAAAAAGTGAGCGGCAAAATCATGAAAAAAATGGCTACAGTTTAAAAAAAAAACTGAAAAAATGTAGGTTTGAATGAAATTAGTAAAACTGCTGTCTGAAGGAATTTAAAAAATAATGTTAATAGACGATGAGAAACTTGGTTGTCCACTAAGCGGTCATCTGTGCCGCAGATTTTGATACACTCTATTTGACGCTAGGTGGCGACATATTACTTTCTTGACCAGTGAATATTTTGTTCAGAATCAAGTGTGAAGATTATTGTCTGTGTAGACATACTTGTTAAAATACATGTACATGTATTGTTAGTAATGTACATGCACAAGTTAAGACATTTAATGGTATTAATTTATATGTTAAAAGACGTTTGATATTAGCAGTTAGTAATTTACATGTTAAAAGCACAAACAATGTTATTGTTAAAAACAAGCAGGTTATAAATTGTCACAAAATTACATGTTGAAACCACAAAGAAACACAATTTCATGCTAAAAATTGCATGTTAAAACATTGAAAGATAAAAATGTTTAAAATACAACGATGTTAAATATTACTATTTGAAAAATATATGAATATATCGTTGTCAATAAATTTTGTTTTATCAAATCATTTAATATTAAATTAATAATCGTCGTAACATCAATTTCTTGAAAATAACATGTCGGAAAATCGTAATATCTTTGAGTGTGTTAAAACACGCTCTGAATTGAAACAACATTTTATCTTCATGTCTTATACATGTATTTGCTTTACCTGGATTTAATTTCCAACTATTTGTTTGCAACAAAGTTACAAAACTACTATATGATAATATCGTCATTTTAAAAGATAATTTGATGAAATTTCATAGAATTACTTAACACAAATCGTAAACAGTATTTGTTATATCATTTTTGATATCAAAACTATTTTCCGGAAATCATATTACATTTACATTCTGACAACATTTTTTAAGCAGTAAAAAAATCTTCTTTGAAATTTGAATTTTTTCGTGAGTTTGTTTTTGTGATTATTTGGTTTTTGTAATGTTATGCTAAGGGGGTCTTAAGGTTCGGCTGATGCAATCTGCGTTGATCGATTGATAATTTTAAGTTTATTGAAGTATAAAAATGGGGGTTAGTTAAACATTGAGTTCGTGATAAGCAAATTCATAGGAGGCTCCTCCAGAGAGGAAATTGTTGGCCAAATGACCCTTGATTAAGTTTGAAGTTCCCTCTTGATTTATGGACCAATGAGACGGGGATAGCCAAAGGTCACTCGCAGGTCAACGGGCCTGCAATTGGCCGTAATTACTGCCATTATTTCAAACGATTGCTCGAAAATGGCGTTCGGCAAATAACGTCTGATTATCCCATGTTAAAAGTGCCCTTAATGGTGCGTGAATTTACGCAAACCGTGATAAAGTTTAATTTTCGGAAATACCTCCTTTTATGGGCGTCATCTTTCCTACAACTAGCTTTTTTTATTTTATTTTTTATTACTGTGCATGTCTGAACACAAAAAAGGGTGAAAACTGTACATGAATTTAAGGCAAAAGAAGATTGCTTATATGCTATTTTTAAACATTCTTTGTAAAATAATCACAAGAAAAATTGACATTCATGCATTTACCTGTAATTTTATTTAGTTTTAAACTCCCTAAACTTATATATAGGGCCTTTTTTAATTTATTTTAGGGCTCATTTTATTCCTAAAACTGATTTGACTTTTTCATTTTGGAAATACTGTAACAGAAATCGAATCATCAGCACAAGAACATGTTATACATGTATTTAAAATCTTCATAATTAAAATTTACTGTTATTTAATCATATTTAGTTTTGTTTGCCTGTTATTGAACTAAAATAAAAAATTTGGATATTTTTCCAAATGGGGCACTTGTTTTAATTTTATTTGTTAGAAAAAATCTAATTAAAGTTTTAATTCATATTGGAAATTACAGAATAAGTTTGTACTTTCATGCATATTCATTCTTGAATATTTGCAAAACGAAAGTATTTTTGTTTAAGGCACAGGAAAAAAATTGTCATGCTTCACGAAAGTGTATTTAGGCCAAATAATTGTTTGGGAATTGATGATCTTTATAACTTTCGACGTTTATATTTTGTTCAAATACTAAACAATGAAAAGATAACCAATTAAAAAAATATTTACAGCAGTATTTACCACATACTTCCCAGTTTTGGACTTCCCTGAAAACTTCATTTTGAGTTGTTTTTTTAAGTTTTCTAAACTTTCTAAATTTTTCGAACAATTTCTCGAACATATCTTGTCAATTTTACTGTCAATGGTGTTAAAGAGTCAAGTAATGTCCTGGCAATTGTCAATTTAGGACACGATAGGCTATACAGTAAACATGTTCCTTATCGTGTAAATATAATTAGAAAAAATGTGTCAACTTCTACCATATTTTACAGAGTATCACATTTTTGACAGCTCAACTCATAAAGCTGTCACGAGTGAGTGTAAATAATGATAAGGGAAACATTTGCTCATTGGTTAGCTGTTTGCTAACCGGAAATGGGGGAGTAAAGTACACGTAATTTTAGCGCGTGTAAACATAATTGGTGCAATTGACTCAATGTACCCATCTACTGTATTACTGAAAACATGTGCTCGACATGACCATTATCATCTTGCATGTTTGCACAGTCAACATGCTTTACTTGCCTGACTTAGCAAATAGGTTATATTTCTTTAATTACAGTACATGATGTAGCTGCTCCATGTATCTATGGCTTAAACATGTTACACGTATGAATTCTTTCTTAACTCGGCCAGAAACATGTAAAGTACATGTTTAGAAAATACAACGACATGCATAGTGTTTTTATCAGGTCATATTTCTGCAGTGTCAGAACTAACAATTTAATATCGTCTATAATTGCCGTTACAATTTTGTTTTTTTTAAATTTAGAAAATATATAAAAACGTAAAACATTGTTGTTGACAATATCTTGTTCAATAATGTCAATTTATTGCAATTATTAAACATGTCGAAAGATATTTTTTATAATGCTATTGAGCATGTTCCATGTTCGTAATTTTGATTACGGTAAGGCCAACTATTTTTCATGTTGTTGAATGTAACCTAGTATGTTTAACAATATGGTTAATTTAGAGTAAGTTTACACTTTATTTTCATAAATAGGATGAGTAAAAACGCGAGTATAGACTGTTCTAGAGCTCAATGCGAATCCACAGTGTGGATTAAAAGGTACGATTTTCACTTATCCGTGTATAATTGAATACAAATGGTGCTCTTCAGGCTCACTCAAAATGTTCACTGGTGGGGTTTTTTCGTTTAAGCGGTTTTCACTTATCCGATTTTATTTAACACACAAAACATATAGGGCAAGTTTAGGGTTTGAACTTCAGTTTCAATTATCAGGTTTTTTCATTTAAGCGGGTTTCACTTATCCTAGTTGGACTGTAATATCAACTAAGTTGTTTAATAATTACTTAATCGGTTAAATGTAAGTAAACGTATGTCTCATTTACATAAAAACTTATTATATATGTTACCAAAACTTCTGATTTTGGAAAAAAATGCATGTTGACAACATGTTAACTTAACCTTAAACATTTGCATATTGAAAACATGTATCATTTTGCAGAAATACGTTACCAATATGTTTCATTTGCAAAAAAAACACACGTTGCAAACATGTTTCATGTACATGGAGGTTTCTTTTAACATTTCTCATTCCCATCCTCAGTATACAATGTAACTACTAAGCTGACCATAAGTTTTTGGGGCAATTTTCTTGTATCGTTTCATCGCCCAACTCTGGAAGGTTGGACCGCTTATTCCTTCGATTACTATCGGGGTTATTTAAGTAAAAGAACCAGCCGTTTAATGGCGATTTAATCGGATTTCATCCGCGAGATAAACGTGATCGTTTAAAAAGGTTTCTCCGAGCAAATACTCTGAATTAACCCAAGGTGAAATTTTCCTGTTTTTGGTTCTTCTTTTGTTTAGCGCAAATAGCCTAGTTCTAATATCTATAATTTACTGGTTTATATCTAATTTTTCATCATTATAATTCGCTGAAAGCTCATTATGTACACTCGACGTATTTCCACGCACGGTTTTTTTAATACGATTTTAAAACTTTGATAACGAGTTTTTTGGCGTGATGAAGGATTTTGTGTCTTTTAATTTGAGAAAATTGAATAGCCATGGACTCTCCGACTTTGACTTAAAACGTTTAATTTTATACCAAATTGATGATATGAAGCATTTATAGAGGGCGTTGAGCTCCAACTTAGCTTGTGGTTTTTTGAATTATAGAGCAGATGCTTTTTACTTGGTAATGATATTTGAAATTATGCGGTGCTCAAATGCATTTTTAAATGCAATAAAGTGTTAAAATTATACGTTTAAATGTCATACACACGTAACGTTAACGCTTCGATGGTATGTTAAAAAATCTGTTCAATTGCAATTCCTTAAAAATGCCGAACATTTGAAATGTAAGTACAACTTACTGTATTGTTAAAACATTTAAATGTTATATTAACTTGACATTAATGTGACAAATAACTGATTTAAAGCAGGGTCCTCCAGATCTTGAAAAACCTGGAAAAGTCAGGGAAGTTGACAATGTCTGGAAAAGTCATGCAGGTTACTTAAAAATGTCTGAAAAAGTCAGCGAGAAGTCAGGAAAGAATGGCTTATTTTGAAAAATTCAGGAAAATTCAACGTAGTCATATTGTTGCATTCCAAAATTAATGCTTTTTATTGTTAGCTCAAGGCCCATTTTCTGAGTAAAAATTTAAAAAATATTCACGTTTTTAGAGTACCCTTTTTGCCAAATTTTCCACGTTTACCAGTACAAATTTGCCAAAATTTCCCACGTTTTCCGAGTTCAAATTTGTGATATTTCCCACGTTTACCCAGAATCTAGATTTGGTAATTTCCACGTTCTCCAAGTAGGCCTACATATTTTTTTTAAATTAAAAATTTCTCTATGTTAGTTTTCAAAATTGTTATTAGTAAATTTTCAAAATGCGTAAATTTTTGATACTAACATTGGTCAGGGACATTTTTTACGTGTAAATGTTAAAAATCAGTTTATTTTAAAAAAGTGTCTTTTTGAGCGAACTTTTTGAACTGATTTTTAACATATAATTGCCACATTATATTGTTTAGTTCGTAAAAGTTTTAAACAAATTTTAATGCTACGCTGAAATTTGTGTTGTAAATATTTCACATTTTTACAAAATATTCTAAAAATTGCTCAAAATTAACTATTTTTCTTTTGCATGCCATATTTAAAAATGTCTAAATGAGGCTGATTTGAAATATTTTTCGACGTTTTCTATATAAGTAATGCAATGTTAAGGTACTTTATAGATGGTACGAATTTTAATGAATTTCATTCATATTTTTAATGTTACAAAAGTAAACATTTAATTTCTTTCTCTCAAATTTATCAGATAGGATTGGTTAGCTTATTTTTATATAAAGCATTGTTTTTTTGTATTTTGAGAAATATTTATGTTATTTAGATTATTTGTTTAATTTTCTCAGTATCTAAAGTCTTTTTTCCTGGGTGCATTTTTGTCAATCATGTCAAACATAAATTTCCAAATCCAATTTTGTTTAAATAAACAGCATATCTCCCAAATTTTCTTTAGTTTTGACAATCCAGCTGCAACTCGTGAATTCCCAACTGCCAAACTCGGCCAAAAAATGTGCTCGGACAGTCGTAAAATTATACAAAAAAATGCGAGTTTTTGAAGGATATTTTTTCGGTGTTATTTTATCATTCGTTATCAGGGCGATTTTATGCACCTTATATATACAATCTAGATTCAGTTTTTAGATTGCGTCCACGTGGTACGTGGGACCTCCCAAACCCCAGAAAAAATCCTTATCTTTTTACCATATGTTGCCAAGATTTTGACCGGACATTACAAAAATTGCATTTTTTTTCAACTTTTTTTGTTGAAAAAAAGTTTTTTTTTTGGGTAATAAAGCTTAGAAAACATTCATTGACGCGGGCCATATGTCAGCTTGACCCCCCCGGATGACCCCTCTTCTCTCCGATCCGCCATTTTAATCCAATAAAAGCTGATAATCACCTCTTGAAATTGCACTTTAAAAATGGCTGATGGCGCCTGGAAATGCACTTTTTTTTGGGAGGGGGGTAGGTGATAAAGGCTTTTTAAGCCCTATTTTCGAGCTGTCAACGAGAATGGTTCTGTCTTGTTAACACTTTATACCAATACTAAACAGACTTCTGCGGTAGAAAGTGTTGAAAAATTCCACTAAGATATTTATGGCCAACAACTGACGACGAATTTGTATATTTTTAGAGGCTTTTTTTAAAAGCCCTAGATTGATTGGCTGATGCGAGACTCTACAGTGCTGCTAACCATTTTTAAACAATTTATTTCGGGGGAAATAGATTTCTCCTAGAATAAAATTGTGAAAAACAAACAATCTGGTTGAAAATTAAATACGTCCAAATCTGTTTAGTTCAGTAAAGTTCATTAGAAATACATGTTTCAGTTTATTTTGTAAATACGTGTTTTAGTTCATTTTGTTTTAAAAAATTTGATTTTATGAAAAAATGAATGAATATATATATGAAGTATGTTGGAAATCTGGATTTGAAATATATTTAGTCTAATAAAGATAGACATTTAAAAAATTAAACTATATTTTTTGAATTAGATTTCGTGAAAATGTACGAATTGCGATGTATTTTTTGTTTTTATATATTTAAAGTACAAAATATATTAATGGAAATACACCGGTTGAAATCTGAAAAAGTTTACATCCGATATATACGAAATCTAAAATACATTTTTTAAGTTAAAAATCTTGAAAAAGTACGAAGTACAATGTATTTTTGGATACATTAAAAACAATATAAAAGTTTACATAAACAAGAATAATAATCGTAAAATATTGAAAATTGTAATCGAAAATTGTATCGAAATATGTAACTGGTACAATTTTATTGTCCATTAAGACAATTTATATGATGCCTCGTTAATGAGACTAATAAGACTTATTTAAACTTTAACAAATGATTAATGCAACACTTTTATCAAACTAGTTTTGGAGACATGTTTTTTTTTTGCTTAAAATATATGCAAATAAACATATATATAAAAATTTTAAATACAGTTTGTAAATTGGATTTCTTACATAAATAAATACATACATGTACATTACATATACAGTAAAACTGTTAAAAGTGACCACCAAAAAAATGCTATGTTGGTCATTGTACGCAGGTGGTCACTATACAAAGAATGCCTAAATTAAATTAAAATATTGTCCATGTAGACTATAATACATGTAGTAAAATACCACACAACCAAAAAAGTACAGAATAATCATGTCAAAGGGTTAATGCAAGATGTAACCTGACTCATCTGTTATCTGGTCACTTTTTAAGGTACAGTACGTTGGCAATGTAAAAACTGCAAAAAAAGACAGCGCTCACTGGTCACTGTGCACAATAGACAGGTGGTCACTGGTTACTGGTCACTATACAGAGAATCTTTATGAAGAAATGTACACTAGAAAAGATGTTTTTATAAATCTAACCTGTAAATTAGTAATAAAGCCATTTTTCGATCCATTTTGTGAAATACATTTCCGCCAAAAAAAAAAAAAAAAGATTAATTCAAATATAAATTTGGTAAACCAATTTCATTAGAATAATAATTTGATAGAATACTTTAATTATAATATGTACTTGGTCGAAATAATTTCATTAAAATATGCATTTGGTAAAATCATTACTTTAAAATTATACATAATGTTTTATATTACAGATTTGATTCAATATTACAATATATTGTGTTTGATAAAAGTGTTACATTAATCATTTGTTAAAGTTTAAATGTTTTATTAGTCCCATTAACGAGGTATCATTAAATATGAATTTTCTAGAATACTTTAATTATAATATGTACATGTATGTAAAATAGGGGTATTTAGTCGAAATAATTTCATTAAAATATACATTTGCCAAAATCATTACATTAAATTATATATACAGAATATTTTGTATTACAAATTTCATTCAATTACAGTACATTGTAATTGTTTGATAAAAGTGTTACATTAATCATCCGTTAAAGTTTAAATAAGTCTTATTAGTCTCATTAACGAGGCATCATATAAATTGTCTTAATGGACAATTAAATTGAACCAGTTACATATTTCGGTACAATTTTCCATCATAATTTTCAATATTTTATGATTGTTATTCTTGTTTATGTTAACTTTTATGTTGTGTTTTTTGCAAATATTTAGCCTTCATTACGACCATTATTACTACATTTTTAACGACGTTAATAATTTCAGCTCTATTAGATTTATCATTTTCAGAGAAAAGAGCAAAAGATAAGTTTTATGAATGCTTTAAATTAATGTAGCAACATTAATATCGTCATGACGATCCTATTTTGCTATTAGGTTTCTAATCTCCACTATATTTATTGTTGCATTTTGGGTAAAAAAAATAGTAGATGAATGACGTCAACGACTTAATATATGCACACGTGTGCGACTAAATAGCTTATCATAAATCAAGACTCATTAAGTATGAATGGACGTTCATTAATTTATTATGAAATTGCCAATGCGCATGCGCAGTGCGTCAAAAATGTCGTAAATCTAGGCTATAAAATCCATACACGGATATTAAAAACTTTGTCAAAATATGATGTTCGTGCTGGACCTTGGCCAGAGGGAGGGGCTGATTTACCACCCAAATTTTATGCTTGACCGGAAAAAGTAGTTTTTTGATTGAGGAATTTAACAAACAAATTAACGATCATAACTTATTATGCATGTATAAATTTAATTTAAGAGATGTAGGTGTGTTTAAACTTAATGATTTAAGCGTGACATGTTTTGGCACTAAATTTTAATCGACATCATTTAAAAATATATCAATTTGAAGTTGTGTCAATTAAAAAGTATGGATTTAATGACAATTAACTTCTGAGACCGGTTAAATAGATTGGTGTACTAAGGGACGAAGTTTGCTTCAAGTTATTCACTTGAAGTTTCTTTATTAACACGAATTTGCATCAAAATTCCTTTTTATACAGTAGAACCTCCGTAAGTAGACCACCCAAGGGCGGAAACAAAATGGTCAACATAGGTAGGTGGTCAACCTATGGAGGTCCATCTCCCATAAATTAACGTGCATGGTGACCAATCAGTGTATGGAAATTTGGTCAACATACGGAGGTGGTCAACATATGGAGGTGGTCAACTTAGGAGGTTCTACCGTAGTTTATTAAACTTTATAGTCGGAAAACCCGACTTTGCCCGGGCTGTACAGACACAATTAAAGATTAATCGGGCATTTTTATAGATTAATCAGACATAATCGTTTATTCGTTAAAGATTATCGGACATTTTGTTTTAAAAAATTGGACATTTTTTTTAAAGATTAATCGGACATTTTTTTTTAAGATTAATCGGACATTTTGTTTATCTCTACTTTATATATATATAGATTAATTAAAAAAATTAAAAAATCTGAATGTTAATGAAATGCATTTTCTGAATGCATCTGTAAAATCTATTTGCAAAATCTATGAATCTGTAAAAATATATTTTTACAGATATATTTACAAATTAATTGGCTTATTAAAAAAGTTTTTTTTTCTGAATGAATCCTTTTTAAAACAATATTCTGAACCTGGCTTGTTTCTTAAAATATTTTTTCTGAATGAACTTTATTTTTTAAAAAAAATCGATAATGAATATGTTTTAAAAGTACATTTTTATGACTGAAATGTATTATAAAAATATTTTCTAATTAAAAATAACTTGCGAACATGTTTTTATGAATGTAAAATATTTCAAAATGTGTAAGAATGATATTGAAAACACCTTTTTCTGAATGACATATTTTTTAATTTGCAATTTAATACTCATTACTAATTTTGCAATTTTATTTTAATGGACAATTAGCGAATAAATATATGTGTATAATATATTTTCGTTAACTCTATGTGTAATATATTTGAAAATACCTTTTTTGAATGAAACATGTTTCGAACACGCAATTTAATATAATTTTCATTCTTTACTAACCTTATTTCAATTATTTTTAATCGGCAATTAGCACCCTGAGTGGTCTGAGTCCATTTTTGCAATTTTAGTCGAATTTGAGGAATGTGTTTTCGGAACTTTTTGGCCACCCCTTGACCAGTTTGGACAGGAGTGTAATTATAGGTCAGTCATTTTTCTGACTGAAATGTATTTAAACATATGTTTTAATTAAAAATAATTTGCGAACATGTTTTTATGAACGTAGAATATTTCAAAATGTGTAAGAATGATATTGAAAACACCTTTTTCTGAATGAAATATTTTTTAATTTGCAATTTAATACTCATTACTAATTTTGCAAATTTATTTTAACGGACAATTAGCGTATAAATATATTTGTATAATATATTTTCGTTAATTCTATGTGTAATTTATTTTAAAATACCTTTTTTTGAAACTTATTTTAATTATTTTTAATCGACAATTAGCACCCTGAGTGGTCTGAGTCCATTTTTGCAATTTTAGTCGAATTTGAGGAATGTGTTTTCGGAACTTTTT
>JAQGBX010006909.1:0-11968 GCA_034698745.1 Megaphyllum sjaelandicum | reverse complement strand
GACATAGGCGGAGCCTAATCTGCTGGAAGGTAACTGCAGCAACTGCAGGCCTGGCCGCAACTTTGTGATTACCCCTACTGACGACAAATTTGGCAAATTTCTGCACATGTAAACGTTATTATCAACATACAGTGTATACGCTACAGTATACGAATTATCAGTATGGTCACTCTGTGTCGGCACCTTTCATGTCCCCTAGTCCAGAAAATACGGCTGCCGCGCGAGAATTGATACGCCGGTTAGGACCCGGTACTTTCCAGTATACTGTTCTTAAACCAATGATTGCATTACTATTCCTAACTGTTAAAAGTGCCATGGAAAGTCGTCTGTCAAAAGTTTTGAATGCATGACTTTTTGTCCATTGTCACCCTAATGACGCATATCAACCAATCCTATTTCAGATGTAGCATTATGAGAATAATTCTGCGTCGTTTTGGCGCAATATTCAGGGTTATGACGCGTCGTATCGTCACTAAGCCATCACATGTTCATATTGACCAGGAATTTAATAATCGTTTTTGTATGCGAGCGACTTTTCGTCTCTCTATATAGTGCATGTATAAAATCAACGTAACTTCTGATGGAAAACGGACCATGCAGTATTACAAGGACGTGATTCTTGTCGCCTCACTTCAGTGGGCGCTGGTGCATTTATTTTCATTTTTTTTTCGTGTTGCTGACCAGCCACGCATCGCTTCGTCTCACTCGTCATCTAGGTGAGCGCCCTCCCTTACCGAGGCACGTGTACAGTTTAGGATTTAGTTTCCTTTTCAAATGACCCCTACTTTAAAACGCGGAAAATCAGGGCTTAAGTTCTTTGGATTCGTCGCCTAATTAACATAACTAACGGCCAAAACACGGTTGCGGCGAAGTCGGGAAACTGGCTTCATTTCGGGCCCAGTTTTGGTTTCTGTCGTACGCGCTCGGCGAGTCGCGTCTTCGCGATCATCGATTTCATAGTCGGGAAAGCTGGCAAATTTTGTCGATCGTAGCGGCGGCTCACGACCGCCGCCATTTTGTTTGTTGTGCCTAGGTAAGTAGGTCAGATCTGATTAAATTTCGGATAAACGTTATATCGATAGACTGAACATGGCGCATCGAGAGCGGAGAGTATACGCGTGCCAAAAAAGGGTACCCTTTTCAAAAGGGGAGCCGGTACGTGGCTCTTTTTTTAAGCCCAACTATATTGAAACAAAAACTAGATGGTTATATAGTCTACGTTAGTAAAAAGAGAACCATGAGGTGCGGTTCCCTCGCGTTAAACAGACTGGGGGAGGGGGCGGTAGGCGCCGCAGAGTCCGTTGCCAAGGCCACCGCGGTTCAGTTATAGCACGGTGACGAAAAGTCGGAACAACCTGCCATCCGAACCACCTCGGATATCCGCAGCAATTGCTCCACCCCTATACGCGAGAGAACTATATAGGAATTAAAATATAGAAATTTAGTTTTCGGTTAGGGGGGAAAACACGCTCTGGCCTTTGCATCTTATTAAACGTTTTAAAACAAAAGTACAAAAACAATTTGGACATCGAGCCACGGTGCTATGAAAACCACTCTTAATACTCGGGCGTTAATAAAAGCTTTGGCAGCGTTGACCGTAATTACGTGTACTTCATCTTATTAGGAGAACGTTCATCTCGTTCAAATCGACAACTTCATTTAGGTTCCGTGACTCGCTCGAAATAATGGAAATTTCTAAGATTTTTCTGAAATCTGAACGAGCTGCGTGTATCTAACCTGTCTGTTAGATTTTTAGGCTTTAGTTGAAAGAGCCTGGCCAATATTCCGGACAAGAATTTATTTTTATATTCGCGCGAAAAGGCTGCCTTCCGGTCGATCGCTAACTTGACCATCGCTTGGATCTATTTTTAGTTGTCTAGTATCCCCGTCACTTATAGCCACCGTAAATGACGAGCCTGTATTAATCTTCTTTGCCAAAAGCAGTCCTTGAGCTGAAAATAGCCGAGGAAACTTAGATGAAGGCCTGCTATTAATGAAATGAATGCCAATATTTTCGCGAGGCCTACGCTTTTGTGCCCGTCTCGGAACTGGAGAAGGGGTTAACCGGCGAAGAAATAGGCCTACGCACGACCCAAACTTGGAATGGAAGTGCGTGAAATAGGAAACTACTTCCTTCGGTCTTTCCGGCCGGCTAAATGCTATGACGCGCGAACCATTATGTAAATACGTCGGTAAAAATAGCGGAATCTAATCGTGCTTATTATGAAATCCTGGATTGCAGGGCTGAGAATATTTGAACGTTGGGTCACGAACGCGAAGACATCCGGTTTGTAAAATCCGATCGGCCTACTCTGACTTCCAGCGTATACGACTCGACCGGATTACCCGATTGTTTACAGAACTTGAACACTGGGCTCTACGCGGCAGTATTGGACTGACTGCAGTGCGCCATCTTGATTCAAAGGGGGGCGAACAGATACAGTCACATCACGTGATTCCGGCATAATTTCGATATTAATTCTGTACGTCCAATAATTTCGGAGATGAAACCTTAAGTCGTAACGCCACTTCAGAAGGGACACCACTCAAAAATCTCCAATTAAGTCGAGCAAAATGAGTTCCATGTTTGTTAAAAAACGAACTATACTCGTTACAACTTCCCTCATCTCAAAAATGAAAAATTGACACGTGATACTTAAGAATTAAGCGGGGGTGCGATATGCGTGTACAATGCATGTTTTTAAACACGCAGTAGGAGCTAGATATTCGAACTAAAAACCAAATCTTGTAGCCTCTTGATTCGGGCCAATTTGGCAAGCTTTGTCCCGAGCTTGCGCTGAAAACACACGAGTTCACGGCCTTAACTCTTTAACGGCTCGTAAAAATGTCTGACCCGCGTGTTTTCAACTGGATATTTTGTATTTTTTTAGGACACCAGACACGACGCACGCTCGTGAGGATTTTCAACGGCGAATGTCCGGGGTGAAGAGGTCACTGCCTCCGTACGCTATAGTTATCCAGCGCGCACACGGATCATCGTAAGTAGCCTTTATAACTCACGAATTTCGCCCGTGAAAGGGGTGAATTAAGTTACGATTACCTCATCGAAGTATTACGTGGGGATTAGGGACAGCGCTTATCCCCACTCCATGAACAAAGGGTAAACCCGAACGGTAAATTCGAAAGCTAGTTGGCATTTAGGACGAGAACGGTGCTGCATCGCGTCAATGAAACAGGAACGCCATTCATTCGTTTTTTTCTAACCTCCGGCAGTCGAAATTCCAACATGGCTGCCGCACTCGACTCGTGTCGAACTTGTGGCAGGCAATCCCCATTGATAATATCAGATTGACGCGAACGGAAATGGAGTTTACTCCAGCTTTAAGGAGTTACTAATGCTAACAACGGGGTGCGCATGCACCATCTTCATCTCTTTGGGAAAAATCTAGAAAGGCTCGGGGGAATTCCCCATTGATTTTTAAAGCAGTCTGCTTTCGTACGCTGCGAGAAACCGAAGTTTCGGAAGATCGAGAAGGCTTCCGAGCCGCTGTTTGTCCGCATTAAACTTTAATTTTGCTTAGTTTCTTCGCCAATGCTCGTTCGGCTGCAGTGAACAAGAATGGCAACACATTGTGCTTAACATACTGCTCTAATATCGAGAATATGGCTCCTCGTATCTTACAACATGTACGCTGTAGTGAACGTTTTTCATTGCATCGCTCAATTGCTTTCCTAAAAATAGTTCGGTTCCTCGTACGGTAAAAGCCACATTGACCACTGATATTCTATCGTGGCAACGAACTACTAGTATATAGCATAACTTCTTCGTACGAGGTGAATATCCGACTCGGGATATGGATCAGTGTATATAGAATACCATCTAACATTCTAACCCATGAAGCCTTCTGAGAATTTCATTATGCGTCGAGATTTCGAAATTACATAGTAAAGAATAGCTTTGGTCAATTTTTTGGCCGTGATGTTCCTGTGATCTTGCAAAGTGGTCTACGGGTACGGGTTGTGTAACTTTTTTTTATTGAGCGGAGCAGAAGCGTAAATGGGCGTTCCCATCCTAATTGACGTTTTGTCGGGAAGCATTCGGCGTGCCATCTGATCCGAATGGACGACCCCCCGCCGCTTCGTTCGACGACAGTGCGAGCCCGTAAGGTTTAAAGGGTTTCGTTCCCAGCATTCATCGGGGTGGTGTGTAAAAGCTAATTAAGCCAGGCGCGTAATTGCCCTCTCGTATCTCGCAATTTCCAGTCGAAAACGACCAGTTTGGACCGAAAAAAAGGGGGAGGGGTGGAACCAGTTTGACAACGTTTCTCGAAGTCGGTCATTCGGTGGTCCACCTGTTTACAGCAGTTCCGAAATGGGGTCCGGGACGTTGTTCCTAGAACTGATAAACTCGACTCGGGAGTGACATCGCTATCCATCCCCGAGAATATCGCTGGAAAAACAAAAAAGCTTGGCCCACATATACGGCGTCAACACGATTCCAAGCGCACCTTTTTTAGTAATGACGTGAAAAACGACTCGTTATTTCTGGAAATTGCAGAATTTGGAGAAAAAAAAGGTTTTTAAACTCTCGGTTTTTCTCCTCCAGGGCTGTCCTTAAAACGCGGCAGTGGACCAACAAAGAAGATGGGGGAAAAACGTAGAAAGGCACATGTGCGTCGTGAAAAGGCTTCTCGAAGAAAAACGCGCGATAAAAGGTCACTAGTGTATTTAGCGTGTGTGTCGATGGGAGGACGAGCACGTGCAAAAGAGGGTTGGGAGGGTCACCATCGTCACGGAGTCCCGTATCGTCTTATTTGTCCCGCGTCGCCGTGGCAACGGCATCCTGCGGGATAACGTAGGTATAACGTACACCACGTGGTTCGCTTCAACCCCTCTCCTCATCGCGAAACAAAATACATGTACGGTAAAAACTCGATTTTATGACCTAATTGGTGCCAGAGGTGTTTCGTATTAAAAATCGAAAAATTCAGAGAATCGAGGTTGACATTCAAAACGATAGAAAACCAATTTTTAAAAAATAGGAAACGAGCCGAATCCCTTATTTTTTTAGTTGAAATAGCTGGACTACTGCTACGAGCAGATCTCGAACGAGTTACCAACGAGCCTCGTTCATATAATAGAGGATCATAAAATCGAGTTGTTACTGTACTGTACGTAGTACGGTAATCTCGACTTCGTTCATCCGATCGTGCGTTAACGTTCCAGTGTGCCTCGTTGTCCCCTCCTTATCGAAGTTCGAAACATTTTTACTTTCCCTTTTCAACGTTTCGCATTTGCAGAAGCGAACGAGGAAGTACAATCTTAGATAGTAGCAAACTCGGAATTACTTTTTATCGGGGAAATATTTCCTCGTTATTGGAAAGCGGCAGTTCTTTTTATTTTTTTTAAATGCAACTTCGTAGACATGACCACGTGTCTACTCGGTGGAATAAATGACTTTTGAACGTGAAAACAAGGTATGAATGGGTATTATTTTGATGGGCGCTTCGGTATTTCCGGCCCTTTAAACGTTCGGATGAGCGATGTTATTGCGCATTTCCATGCTCGGATCGATACTGTTAACGGCAATAATATCGTTGGTCGCAAACTTCGTCCTCGATTCGCTTGTTTTTGTCGTTGACCCTTTTCAAATTGATTTTAATTGCTGGATCGACGGGCGTTACGCGTCAACGAAACGTCAAAAGTGGGGCGTGATAAACGTCAATTTGCTCAGCGCCGTGACATTGAGCTACTCCGAGTGCGCCACGGGGGCCATCCATACACGATCGCGATCTATAGTCGACCTCTGACATTTACCACGTACGGATCAACCGGTTGACTTTTCTGTCGGTGTGCGATAGCGGTGTTGGGTGGCAATTTCTCTTTTCCGAGACACGCAGTAAATGCGTCATCCTGACGTCACTGACGCACACCCGACGCATCGTACATCGTAAACATTTACGAGCGCTAAAACAGACACTGGGGGCGAAAGCGCGAGTCTGCCTTCTTTGCTTTCCGAATACTTTTTCGACATCGTCTGTACGCAGTGGCGCCCAAGTAATTAAACTTTTCGATCCCCTGGCTTAGCTTTACTTAATTAAAAACGCTGGTTAAACCGACATTCGTAAACAGAAACTCGAAATTTAATGAAGTCTGGGAAAAAGGATAAAATAAAAAATTGGAAAACAGTTCGTGTAAGGTATTTCGAATGGCTGTATTTTAACGCCTTTCACGCGAAGGGATCCAAAATTATCAACCTGCGCTGATGTGCCATTCTGCGGATAGCCTCGATTTCGTTCGGGCAACGTTTTTAAATTTCATCGCCTCGTATTCGTTTTACGTTGCTTCACTAAAGTGTCGAGCTCACTTGAGAACGTAAAAAGGAAACTTATTCTTTCCTTAAAACATTTTAAAGTTTTACCGTTGCGGGTATGGGGCAATAAGATTATGAAATTCGAAAATCTTCGGGGCGCGCGTGACGTCAAAACGACGTCAGCGATTAAGCTAGTGGCCAATTTGATCGGGCTAAAAAATCTGCACTAGTGCAGGCTACGAGGTGAGGCATAAGTCTGTTAAATCGGCACTATTGCAGGCAGCAGGCGCAAGAAGACTTTACAGACTTATGCCTCACCTTGTAGTTACACCCGGTGTACACTTTTTGGCCCGATCAAATTCGCCATTAGCCCAATCCCGGTGTCACGCGTGTCAGTATTTTTGTACTTACTTCTGAGACGAATCGCCTGTTCGGCGCACAAGAGCTGCTCGTTTTTCGACCAATCCATGTTTAGCGACATATGTTTAGCGACCAGCACCGAGCTATCCATTACTTCCATGGGCCGTCCACCAGGTCCTAAATGCGCTCGAAAAATCACCATGGAAACATGGAATGGACGACCGACGATCCGCGAGTTGGCGGTGTCGCACGATCTTGCGTTGGGGCAGTTCTCACGCCAACGTGAAATCCTCCCGGACAACCGACGATAATCCAAAGCCGAGTTCGAGTTCGGACGCACGCGCGCACCCGCTTAAAAAATTCCCTCGCCGCCAAAATGCGCTTCCCGCAACACCTCTTTATGGAGTGGGATCGCCCAGGTCAAAGCACGCTGCCAAAGCCCAACGACCAAGAATGGCTGATGGGCGATCGTACTGCGGAGGAAGAGCGACTAGGCCGCGCCGAACTGACCCGCACTACAAAACTGCCGAATCGGGGGATCCGTGAATTCGCGACTGGGACACATCTTCGTTACGACGCTGACTTTTAGCGTGTTTTTACGACGCTACGACCGAGGGGTTTTCCCTCTTTTTAGCGTCGCTCCAACGACGGACGAGAAAGTAGTTCTGGAAGGGTTCGCGAAACCACCCGACGATCGACGACCACGAAGTTTCACGAACCGACGAAGCTTATCGTCGATGGGTCGGTAACCGAGTTCGTTCGTCGCGTTCACGATCGACGACACAAATTGTTCGAAAGAATCGCGAATGTACGTGAAGCCAGATTTTTAGCTCCTTCGAAAGGGTCGATGGCGTCACCACCGAAAAGCGATTTTTTCTCGGGATGGTCGTCGCGATTATTTTTTTCTTCACCGAAACGCGATCGCGCTACTTCCGTTCCTCGAGCTGGCGAACGACGAACGACGAGCGACGCGGCGTTTCCGAGGTAACAAAATCGTCGGCAGTAGCCATGGCGCTGCCAGCTGACTCGGAACGTATTAAAACGCAGCTACGACGGAATCAGCTGCGCGCTTCGCCCGAATCGATGGCCGATCGGCGGCGTATTCCCACGGACGATCGACGAATGCGGTTTCTGAGCGACGACGCTGCTTATTTTTGCTTCGCTGGCGTAGCGACTCCGAAGCGGCCACGATTCAAACTTCCAGCTGGTGGGCGGGGTCAGGCGCTGGCAGCTTTCGGCAACGGACGCCGCGCCATTGGTTGCGTCGACGAACGGTGGCTGCGCGAAAGCGACCAATCCCCGACGGATCCGAGCTCCATGCTAGCCACTCAGCGGACGACCGAATCTTGTTGTAAAGGGAGAAAATGAGGCCGAGAGCCTAGAGAGCCACCAGCGCCATCCGACGACGACGCCGAGAACCTGCTGCCTGCGGTGGCTTGACCTACATTCGGTTGTCGCCACTTGGAAACCCCTCCGCCCCTGTTCGCCCTGTTTTTTTGTTCGGCATTGTGCCGCCAGGGTGCCATCTTCGGGCTACCCTCGCTCCCCTTTGACGCTACCTTGCACCCGGGTTCCAACAACTACCCCCGAATACACCTGGTTCGCGACCGTGCCTTCCCTTCGGTCCGGAATACACGTAACGCGCTTGTAATACGGTTTTAAAAGCGAACGAGAAATGATTCCAGCGCCATCTATCGTCAAACTCTGCGCCCCGTTACCAAGGCGCTGCGGTGACGTTGAACTCGTGATTCGAAACATCTTGGACGGCGTCCTGAGCTTAATCTCCAGAACAACCGTTGACCGAATACGTAGTCACTTAGCTAATTTGCTGTACGAGGAGATAAACACGAAGACGAGTCGAGTCACTTTGATTTGACCAACGGCGATACGAGCACGCTCGCGTCGAATTGATTAATTGCAGTTCGTTAAATATTAAAAATGAAATTCTTCCGAAAGTGCGCGCTACTGCTTCCCGCAATTACGGTCGTTTTAATCGATGGCAGAGAAACCGTGCGCATCTTCCACGGAGCAAAAAAAAATAAGTCATTCTGGTTGAAACGGCTCTTAACTGGTCAAATTGATCAGATTGTCGATTGACTCGTTCGGTTGACACATTCCAGGCGTCTCGTCGTGAGTCGTTCCATTTATTCGTGATCCGAACATTGCATATCCTGGAAACTCGATCATTCGCTCCATATTGTCTTTTCGCTACTCCGAAAATTGGTCAATGGCTCCTTTTTCGTTCCATCCCCTCTCCGAGATTCACGTCAATTTAGGGTCATGGCGCAGCATCATTAACCCCGCTGCATTTCGAATGAATTTCGAACTGCATCATTCGATCTGAATTTCTTTTCCTCTGTTGTTCCCTCGATGCACACTCGTTTAATTAAGTAGGGTTCCGGATGAGGCCCCAGTATAGTGGTAGTGGTAGTGTAAATGGTCAATTTCAATAATGATTAATAGCACAGTTGCGTACGAAGTTTTCCACGCGTAAACTTCCAAAAATCTTGCAAAAATCAAAATCGTCTCTAAAAAGGGTATAAGGGGATTGCTACACATCCGTTGGAATATTTTAAATACATGTACACTGTATGTCAATTGATTTGTATCGTTTTAAATAATTTTTAGCTTCCCTAATAACGAAGTTTTTTTTAATATTTGTACAAACCCCATCTTCAAAAAGTTAATTTGAGCTTCCTTGATAACGAATACACTTATATAAATATTTGCACAAATATCATCTTTTAAAATGAAATACGTTGTCATCCTTATTCAAACATGCAAAACAGGCACCAGTTTATATGTATCTTGCGATAAATTTAAGAATTAGCCATACATGTATATTGACGCGGGATGTGCATTATACAGTACATGTACAGTACTCTCAAATATGTTGGTATATAGACAGAACATCGCTCAACTAATTAAACCTCGTATATACGACGCATCCGTGAAAGTTACCTATACACTTTGTCATTTTAATCCTATGTTGCCTTAACTGTGGAAACGTACTTTTCCGATGCAAATTGAGTTTGCTTTTGCATGTCAGAAAGTTCTATACGCGATAGTCGATGAAGTGCACTTCGAACGCAATTGACCGCGATTAATTCTGCCAGCGGTCAGTATTATCGAGCCACTGTTCTTATTAATGGGGTTATAACAATGGCCACATCCATTTCGTCCCCGTTCGTTTATTAGGTCCGAATCTCGCGTCTAATCAGCCTGCCCCAAACTTAATGAAAACTCGCGCTTCGATCTGCCATCTCCGAAACGCCCATGCTGCGCGCGCGTTGCTGCTAATCTCGTGCCTAGGGGTGAAGTTAACGTTGTCCTCTCTTTTGCCAATAAATCCAATAACACCCAAAGAGATAGGGTCCGAATTATTCACTCCTACGGTATATCGTATTTGGGGTAAAATTACAGGGGCATGTCCCCCGATGCAAATCTTGAGTGCGTATAGGATCTTCCGAATCCCGTACCATTCTGAAATAACTCGTAAGCACGCTGCATGCTTTTTGCAGAACTATACTTCTATTTGCGAGAGTATTTAGACAATTTCATTCATAAATAAGGAATCTGCGTGATGGACGCGAAGTTCACCCTCGGGTGTCACGCTGGGCGAGGGATACGGAAGCGGGGCTAATGCATTGTGGGAAAGTAGAGGCGACTTAGACGCAGCTTAGGGGCGTTTAATTATGCCGCGCACATGGAGATGCTTATCTTACGCCGTTCCATTAATTGGACGCGTCACTCCGACGCGTGCTACGAAACTGTGTTTAAATATTAGTAATAGGCCCATTAAATCTGCATGTAAATTAGCCACGCAACAGCGAATTAACAAGATGGGTTGAATTGATTAAACGGGCGAGCCAGCCAACCACGTACGCGTATACATGTACGGCACACCATACGTACATTGTACAGTTGTACATAGGGTCAACGATTTTCGACGCGCAAAGATGCTCCATACGAGCGCGTTTTATGGCAATATTGTCATTGTTGCTAGACGCGAGAGACCCTGAGGGGGTGGGGTGAGGGAAGCCGTTCCCGTAATCCTGCGTGATAACGATGAAAGCATCTTTAATTCGTATACAACTGCGCTCAGTAACGACGATATCGTAGTACCGACACCGAACTTTTATCTTTCCATCGAATAGAGATTCATAACTTCATTACAGCCCGATCGAAAATTTCTGCGATTTTTATTCGTTAAGTTAGCTTCTGTAGCTAAAGTTTTAGATGGTTCGGTATCATCGATCCAATATGGCGAGTCCATCCTTCGCCATAATCTGTTGCTTGAATTTGGGAATCTGCGCATACCGAAGGGCCGGAGGTGTAGCAGCTGTCCGTGGACATCGTTGATGCGCGAAGACATGGCTTATGAAGTGGATGGTCATCCTCGCAACGTGCTTTCAAATCTTTGCTCCGCCAGAATGAACTTTGTGGCTTCTGTACTCGTGGCTTTAATCTTTTGTTTACTAAAACAGTTTACGCGATCTCTACGGGGACTTGCTCGCGTGGATGTAAAGAGCTTTATTATGGATCTTTCTCGCGGCGTACGGATTAATTAGCCGAAGCAAGTCGCGTACCCATCCCCCGATGGCGCTAATTATTTCGAGAACTTAAGGGAATTTTTCAGCACGATGTTCTTCCTTCCTCGTTATTAATTCCTCTCGACAGATTAATTATGCATAGAAGCATTGTATGGAGCGCCCTAGAAGATGCACCGATGAGAATGAATGGGGCCGGTGCGTGTGTACGAAAGGAGTTTGTGGGGTTGGGGTTGTTCGTACTTCGCGAACGAACGAGCACCTCATCAACTCGCAAATTGACGTCGGCATCATTAAGAACAATTATGGTTATGTAATGCCTTTGATGTAATAAAGGATTATAGGGCTAACTATATGGGTTAATGGGTTGGGTGCCGTGATACTGCCCAGAAATAATGGGGAAAGTGGAGATGCAGTAAATAAGACTGCTCGTATATCGAGTGCTAAAACTCGGACAGGTTCTCGACCGTAAGGGTAATAAGAATACGTTGAATGCTTGTTGTATAGGCGCTTATCATTCTGCCTACAACTACGAGGTGAGGCATAAGTCTGTTTTCGGATCACACAACAAACAAAAATACTAATGAATCGAATTGTAATATTAATGGTAGGCCTACATATTGGTAAGAACACACAGAATGCTCATTGCAGGCGCAACGAGACTACAGGCGTATGTCTCACCTTGTAGTTGTATACGCAGAGGCCGGGAATGGTGGCTTATTCCTGTAATCCAGCGACGGAGGCCAGAATAAGGAACGTTGTTTCTGTGGTCCTCGGTTCGAGT
>JAQGBX010006908.1:0-11970 GCA_034698745.1 Megaphyllum sjaelandicum | reverse complement strand
TACTCCCATGTTAAAAATTTCCAAAATTAAAACATTCATAACTTTTTAATAGTGACCTTTGGACCCTAGGTTCTCTGATGAAAAATGTTTACCTTAGTTCACTCTAACACCACTTTGAGTTTGTACCATGAGTTCAAAAACACCCTGAATATGCAAGACCATTTCAGCTAAACAATAGGTAATTTGTAAAAAAAAATATAAAAGAATGTAATAAATCGTAAGCGAAAAATTTTAAAATTATTGACAAGACATTTTCTTAAAATAATAAATGTACATATATATTGGATGCGGCATTTTAAATAATAAATCTGTATTTTTTTTGTTTTTCAAAAAATGTCTAAAATTAGGTTATTTTTTAGTTATTATGCTATGAATATGTTATCTTTACCGTACAATTAATACATGTACATGTCTTATTTCATTCCTTTTAACTAATAATTTCCTTATATTTTTGGAGTTTTGCCATGTTTCATCTAGGATGTTTTTTGTAGCTATACACACTACAAGTATATGTATAAGCATGTCTTTACATTTTCTAATTTGTTCAAGTCAATTTTCTCATTTTCCTACGTTTTAGAAAAATAATTTATGCCAACATAATTTCCCATTAACTATACGTTATACACCGAATCTTTTAAACCACGACTTTTCCTCCAGTTCCCCAAAGTTATACGCCCAAACACCAATTCGTCGAATACATGACGTCATTAATTGACTAACACAATCATTTATGGATCTAAATTCTATGACGTCACGGGATTTACAAATATATATAATCGCTTATATAGTGGGATTTTTCAGAGGAAATTTGATCTTCTGGTTTTCTATTTCGGATCGGAATTTACTGCCAGCGCCCCCAAACGATAACAACGGATTTTCCGTGGCCATTTCGTCAATTTTTACGGCTAATTTTTTCATCTTCTGCCAAACGGCTTTCTTTAATGATATAAGGAAATAACAAAGGCGATCTTTTCTCGGAGAATGCGGTGTTTACTCTAGCCATTTGCCAAACTCGATTTTCGAGGCGTAACCCCCAAAAAATAGCGATTGGTGCAACGCGTTACCTAGGCGAAAATGTTTGCTTTTTCCTCCGCAATTTCCTCTCAGATTTTTTTAACCCTAAAACAATTTCTTCTTTTGTACCACCACAAAAAAAAATATCCTACAAGACGAAAAAATAATTGCGTTTCGGCCAAACGATGACATTGACGTATTAACTGCATTTGCATGCGACTTAATATCATTTTTGTATCAATTTCCTTTAACATCTCCAATTATTGAAAATTCGCACACGTTTTTTTTTATTATTATTGCGACTTTTTGACGAACATCCGATGGCTTAACATAAAAAAAAACATTATAAAAAAAAAGCAAAAACTTCACCGAGGTGCAACAAACTGTGACAGGATTTAGCTATAGCATATTTGACGTATTTTTTAATGAACTAAAAAAGGCACTGAAAAATGTTTCGTGAAAATCGTATTTTAACATGTTTTCGTTCATGTTTAACGGAAGCAAAGCATATAGTTGAACTAGTTCATGCGTGAAACATGTTAACTGGCAAAAAACGCATGGGTCAGCTGCCAATTGTAAATTTTCCAGGACTGCCAAAACTATTGCCGAGAAAATAGCGAACTTAGGGAATTGATAGAAAACCTGACCAAACCTAACTAATTCCTAATTTCCATATGTTCCTCAACTTATCGGCTGAAGCTTCACTTTTTCACCCCCAGGTTTTATAATTTTTCAACCCATTTCTCTTTTTCGTTGTCCCCTCATCGTCATATACCAATAATCTACGAAGTCATCCTAAACAGTTACTTTGGTCCACTGCAAGGAAGAACTGCCGACATTTCTTTTTTGTTCTTCGAGTCGGTAGGATTTGGAACAAACTGCCCGCAGGGATTGCTATGGCAACAACGCTGTCCGAGTTTAACCATCAGTTGAGGACACTTAACATTGCTGATTACACTGATCTAAGTTTTTAACGCTTGTTTATGTATAACCTTTTTAATAACTGTTCAACTCTTGTAATTGCTAACTTTATGTAAATATACCTGTATTAACTGTACCTCTCCAGGATAGCTGTAAGTGGTACCAAGGTATCCATTCTATTCCTTTTCCAGACTTGAAATAAAATTATTATTATTATTATAACATGTTATAAGACATCTTCCGGAAGGATGGAGGTCATATAGAACGCGGGAGAAAGGAGTAACTTGACATAATTCACAAACTTGAGAGCGAGCGCTCACCGCATCGCGCGGGTTCCTCCGGTTGGTGAATGTGGCCACCGTCAATTTGCACGCCTCCCTGAAGACCTACGCGGAAGAGCGTATTATCGACATGGTAGCAGCATCTTCACCGTGCGCCTTTCGCACAAAACTCGCAAAATTTGCGCAATTAGACGGCGCCGCTTTCGCGACGTTTGGCCGCAATTAAAGAAACGCGAGGGTTGCGAAGGCTGGGCTGACCTCCCGACACCCGAAATTAAATTCAAATGCATCCGAGGCGGGCCTAATGCGTTTTGCGAATTAAACGAAAATCCAGCACGCTTAATTGCGAACTAATCTACATGCAAATTATCACTCGCAGTCATAACGTTTAATGCGCAAAACATTCGCCGCGGGAAGATAACGAAGGAAGGAACCATCTTGGAATCGCCACTGTCTTTGAAACTGGCACGACGACTGACTTTTGGCGAATAAGGGTTGGCAAGAGGAGAGGCTAGCGCTACTATTAGATTAGAAGTTGAGCGAGCAAAATGCATCTCTAAAAGAGTCCTGGGCTGGCAACAACCTTGTTAAGCGACCAACATGCTCGCGTCATTATCCTTCATAATGGGACTGCACGCCGTCAATTATATGGCCTAATAGGTAATTAGAGAGTTCATTAAAATAAACTAATTAGTCCTTAAATTATGCACGAGTGACTTCAAACTGTTTTATGCGTCTATTTACTATATTAGATACGCGATAGGTTGGATAGGCGCAGGGAGATAGAGAGGAAACATTCGACGTTGCGTTTTCCCTTTGACGAAACGCAGATCGAAACAATTCTCCCCCACCCCCTCACCCACATACCCCTTCTATATATATTAACTCGAAATTCCCCTTTTCCCCGTGTCTGCTTATCGCGTGGCTACGCCAGATCCAGTCGCCGCTTCGAATCTGCTTCGGTTTGCACCCTAATGCATCTCTAATTGTTTCGTTTAATAGCGAGAATTAAGAAAGCAATTAGCGGATGGTGGGGGTGGGAAAAGTCGACACCCAACCAGAAAACTTTATAGTTTTGCGATGAACGGACGAACGAACGAAAATATTCAAATTGTTCAGCCGGTTTGTTAACGACGCCATATGCGCGCTGAACAAAGCGTGGAAAGGTTTTAATGGACCGGCGTTTACACGTTTTCGTTCCAGGACGACAAAATGCAAACGTGCCAGCTTGCAATTTCTGCTCCCGATTTAATAGCACCGAGATATCAAAATTAGTATCTATTAAAAATTCTCTAACCAAAAACGCCGAATGTGCGCGCCTTCAAAATTGTCAATTAAAAACACGAGCTCCGGCTGGGAAACGGTAATTCGAAAATGTATCCACATTAAGGAAGTACGAAATTGATATCTTCATAGACGAGCTAAAATTCTCCAAATCAATTACTTATGCCACTATTTAAAACGCGGCGTGGTGTTCCTAAACTCGAATGACATTCTAAAGTCGGGTACGCATCCAAACAAAAACTCCAAACTAGAAACTTTTCTGGTTTGTGGCAACGAAAAAAAAAATGGCGTAGCAAACTGTTTTTTTCCAAACTAAAAACTAGAAAATCAAGTTTGCTATAACTAAGTTTGGCGTTCCCGTCGAGGGTCGGTGAGATGAGAGGAAAATAGCTAAACTTTTTGGCGGTGGCGCTGCTATCAACGCATATCGGTATCGATGATGCTGCAGACGACAGCATATCGTATCTATCGTGTTTCCCCTGTCGTCTGCTGAGTTTTGTCGTTATAGTTTGTTGCAGTGTGTACGCTCAGGTTTTAGAAACTAGTTTGCATTAATTCTTTATAGTAACTAGTTCACGTTGAAAGTTTGGGGTTTGTGATTTTTAGTTTTGGTTTGGTGGCTAGTCTGTACTCGACTTAAGAAACACATCGAATGACGAGTTCAACAAATGGTCGACCAGCCAAAAAATGATGTGGCTGGTGAACGTTAACACGCAAGTTTTATTAAAACCATTTACGATAGTTTTAAAACTTAGCGCCCAGCCATGTATGGAATTGGAATATTTAAGTATGAAATTTAGGGTTGCAGGAGGCCTACACGCATTAGCATAGTCATTAGAACAGCGGCTTTCTAAAATTGCAACATAAACGTATGCAAATGTGGAAGTACATTTACTGTATACTGTCTATAGCTTTAATTGAAGTCGAAGTTCGTTTGTCCGAGAGTGTATATTCTCTTACTTCCACGTTCATTAATTTAGAACAAAAAGAAATGTTACATCTAATAGCATAATAAATTCACTATTTATTACATCTGAAAGTTTGATTACTCATTCAAATGTGGTAATTCCATACTATTGGTATTGCCAAACAGAAAAATTTAAACTTTTAATGATGTAGGCCTACAACTAATCTCTTTAGTTATTTTACGAGTTAATCAAAATGAATTATTGCTTATGGCCACGAAATATAATGGTAAAATATTAAAGGATTATATTTTTAAAAACCTTTCTGTATCATAAATTTCCCCCGAGAGGCCTTCCTTTGTTGTTGCTCAACGACGTTTTTAAGTGAAAATGCTTCATTTGTTGTCTCATTTTTTGTGTGCAGCTGTCAAGCTCCTCTGAAGACACTTATGAAGAAAAATGGATGGGGCAGTGATAGCGAACGCTGCACAATTTAATTGACGTCCGTGAAGAAATCTCTTTAGGACGAGTGTGAAAATGGTCAAGTGAAGACGCTACTTTTTATGTCCTCGATTTTGAGTCGTGCACTTTGGAAAAGTTTCAACAAAGAAATCTTTCTCCCGCTCTTAAGAAGAAAATCTCTATGGTTTGTAAAAAAATGTGATAAAAATAGCTTTTACTTTAAAAGAAATCTTTGTCTTTAGAGCTAGTACACGTCGGAGTTTATAGTTAAAAATGTTCCGGCAAACTTTGACAAATGTAAGTAACAACAGAACTAAATGTTTACGACAAACTTTTATAAAATGTCGACATGAATGACTTGCCAACAGGCAATGAATTTCGCTGAACGACAAAAAAGAACTACTATGGCACTGTACTGACTATGCAATCACGAATTACATTCACGTCAATTACTCCGAGCATTTACTGTATGAACGGTAGACTGAGGAATCGAACTACAAAATAGCATTACCATGACACTGTTCTACGCAAACATGAATTAAGTCAACATAATGCTCCGAGCGTTACACAATACAGTGTATATAATTGGCGTATTTGGAAGCACGAGCAGTCACGCAAATTAGATATTAAAATATGCAACAATTATTTTTTGATTGTAGACTCAGGAATTCTGAACATAATAACAAATACATGTACTAGTGAGCCCAAAGTCAATACGTCAAATTAAACTGGAAACAATGGATACTCAGACACGCCTTTACGAATAGAACTTTGGCATTTGTGAACCATTCCTTTTGCATACGTGACTTAACGATTGCCAAAATTGCCTATCGTAAAGCATTGTGTGAGTACCCCTAATACATGAGGGTAATAGTAAAATGCATAATAAATAAGTGTAATAGGTATGCAGGTATTTGCGATATATATGTTCCAAAGTGTTCCAAAGGACACAAAATGCTTTCCACACTGTAAAAAGAAGTGTCTGACCCGTTAACGTTAGGTAATTTGGTAATTTTAGGTAATTTTGAAGAAAACGAAGCAAGCGAGTGAAGCCAACTAACCTTGAGGATAAACGAATTTTGTTGATGTCGAGCTGGACTCCCAAGAAGGTGGGTTATTTTTTTTTTTTTTGGATAACGTGTTCGACTAGGGTTATCATTTCCTAGAACTCTGTCTTAACGTAAAATTGAACGCTATTGAAGACGTTAAAGAAATAACGTAACGTTAACGGGTCAACCTACGTTATCCTAAAACTCTCTACTAATTCTTAAACGCAAAATAAAATTACACAACTTTTACTTAAAGGTTATTGTAACAAATATTATACACTGTAAGTCGACGTTAGACTCAAGTGATGTTTATGGTTAAAGTTTAAATGTCTTTCTTGACGAAAATGGAACTTCAGTTTTTTACAGCATGTCCTTTAAATTGTCAAGGTTCTTGAACTATTTATCAATGAGTTCGTTTGTCGGGTGCTTAACTTTTACCTTGATACAGTTTCATGTTAATATTCGAATTACTCCACGCTAATTTAATACAAAAAAATTACATATTAATTGTTTGCTCAACAAATGATGAAACCGGGCGAGTATAGTATTTAAAACTTTGATACAAACTCCCATGGATTGATTAAAAAATGAACCGTAGCCTTTTTTCCATCAACGTATTTTCCGCCGATCAATTCCATTCATTTTTCAAGCAGTAAGATAAACGAGACAAACGGTTTTCGAAAACGTGTTCATATTGGTGTTCACGCTGAGGCTGTCTCTTGGTATGTCGTCTTTTTTGTGGACTTTTCGATTTGTTTGTCGCGGAACTCGCTGCGCATTAGCAGTGCCAGAAATCAAATATCTCGCCCCACAATAGACTCGAGCCCATGAAAGCGCCTCCCTAGACCGTGCATGAAGTTACACTTGGGAAAACTCAATTTCAGAAATGGGCAAAAATGTTAGTAGAATTGATTTTAGAGCTTTGTAGTCTATTGTAGATGTGTCATTTGTCAGTTTTGTTCCGCTGGTGACCGTTAAAAATGACCCACGGACGCCTCTGGGATTCCGCTCTTGGTTAAAAGAAGAGGCAGTTGTCCATACAAAAGATAAAAAATATATCTATCGAGATGTATATAGAACATAATTGAAAAGACGAGGGAGTTGGATAAAGACAAATGGCAAACAGTAAACACGGAAAGAAGTGAAGTTATGAATAACCCTTCATACACTCATTCCTGGAAAAAACTTCAAACATCAGATGGGCACTAAAATACACGGCCTTCAAAATCAAACTTTATAGATGAAAATATGATAAAAGCATTTATTAATCACTTTTTAGAGCTCAATTTAACATTTTCGGCACTATTTTGTCTATAAATGTACAGTAATGGATCAGATTTCTAAAAAAATGGTTTCAAATATATAGGGCCTAGTTTTCATTTCCCCCCCTCATTATTAAAGGAAATGAATAATTTAATTTCTAACCCTCGATGTTTTAAGAATTTTTTTCAAAAACAATACATAAATTTCGGACATACAGTGCATGTAGTTTCAGTAACATCCTAGCTTCCATAGTATTTCTTTTAAATTAGATTTGAGTATTTTTAGATTCCCTGCGCAGAAATTACATTTAAAGATGGTAACATATTTAGGAAAAACAAATCTGCGTTTTAAAATCGAAAATCTTCAAAAAATCCTACCAAATAAAAAAATCGTCTCGAATCGGGCGTTGCTGTTTCGCCCACATTTGCTACATGCTCGCTTAACTTTCCGTGAGATCAAATAAGAGTGACAGTAGCATTAGCGGAAGGCCAAAGTGTCCATCAGCTGACCACCCCATCATAGCGGACATAAAACATTAAGAGTGTGACTTTTAGTGCGCATCATTCTGGTGTTAGTGTCCACCGTGTTTCTTAATATAATCATTATACAGTATAGACTAGAGAGAGTGGAACGGTTGAGGGATCAACCGGCCCCGGTTCTCGGACCCCTCCCCCACCCCATCCTGCTCACTTCGAAGCCTCGCCGAAAGGCCAGTGACGTAGCCTTATATAATACACCAGGCCATATAGAATTTTATTGCCAGTGCATGAGAGAACTCAATTAAATGTTTGTTACTCCAAAGATCACATCTCACTTCCATTATGATTTTCCTCAAATCTTGGAAGCTGGACAATACCCGAACGAGTAACCTCGTGCCCCGGCTACTTGCGCTAAAACTCCATCTTCGAGAGAGCACAATGCTTTTAAAACACATACGATGTCTTTAGCTGGCGGAAATAAAATGGCTTGATGAATGTTAGAAATTCTTCCGTAGAAAAGGAGACAAAGACGAAAACGGGACAACCGACCACACAAATAATCGCTGGGCTTAAATAAGTTTCACGAAACTGCGTCTAGAGGGCTCGTTCGGAAAACAATGCAGCACAACCGTCACACTATAGAATAAGTGTTCGGGAGTATAACGTCTTAATCACTCGATCAGGAAAGGCCACTTTCGTGCGTATTTCAAGATCATACAATAAAAATTTTAGTTGAAACTACTACCCGAAGCAAGATAATTCCGCTTTTAGTAGCCAAAATAGAACAGCAACGTAGATTCACGAATATCCAAAGATGTCCGGAAATGAAGTATTCCGGATAACCGAGCGTCCGGTTAAAACATGTCAAAGTTCTTCCTTTGAATCTAGTCAAACTTTCCACAATCGCCAATTTCATTATACAATGTATGTGATGTTCTGATCAATGATATTCTACTTGGGTGTCGCATGCTTAAGGAATGAAAGCACTGTTTGGTGTTTTACATTATTCGATGATGAAAATACCATGACCCTATAGTTCTAATACTGTCGATGCCTCATATAAAGAATGTCTCATAACCGATAAGACGAGAAAGATCAGAGAGCAATCTAATATTCTTGTTTCATTTAAAACTGTGTATAGTCTGACGTACCATAATGCTTTATAAGAAGTGTGCTCATGCGCCTATACGTTACAACTTTAATGGCAGCTTATTGCTGCCATTAACTACATGTAAGTACTAAGACAAATATTGCAACTAAAACAATTTTGTTTTTGCATTACTTTCGAGAATAATTCTATATGTTACAGAGGCGACTCTCGTTTACCTAATGTTACAATTGCATAATGGCAGCTTATTGAACTTGAAACATTTTTTTGGTTTATGATTAAACCGAATGGCCAGAAAGCCTTCCATAGTCTTTTTTTAAATAACACTAAAACGTCACCCGTAAATGCATTATCTACTAATATTTAATACTGATATTTTCTTGGCAATGATATGGACATTCAGTCCATTCAATTCTTTACCCTGCAGTCAGTAAATAGTACCATGTGGGAGGGGGGATCATTATACAATTTGAGTCAGACTAAGTAGTCTGGTCATGATTGACCCCAACATCACAATTAATTTAGTTATACATGTATTTCCCGTATTTGGGATTTTGACGAGGAGGATGGGATGGGATAGGAAGAGTGGACACCATATGACATTCAGTGCATTTAGATATACAGAAGGAAGTTAAATTCACCATCGCGCACATTAATTGGAACAGAAAAAATTGGCTTAATTATCAGAACCAATTAACTTGAAAATAATTTGTCTTTAACTGTTTCGCGAGTTCGTTTAAGGCGATCGGTGCTCTGGACCTGGAAATGCCGCATTCTTGGCCGGAATTTCATGATGGCGGTCATTGCTGCATTATCGTCTGCATTCTCTGGCCCCATGATAAATGTCCTCGCCATCCTTCGCCGGACTCTTTCTAAAGAATCAATTTTCCAAGAAGGTTCTTGGGTGTCTGCAATAATGTCAATTGATGTCCATTCCAACAATTGCAACTTAAAAGGAGTGGAAATGCAGCATCAAAACTGGCCATGCTTGAGTGGATAAGATCTCGCTCGCCACTTAGTGGCTCTGGCCAGTCCACCCCCACCCACCGGCAGCTCAGTCGCCGCGGACATTAATTCAATTGAAGAACTTGGATCCATTTGTTTCCCGGATTGCAGCATCACGACTCACGTATGAGAGGAAATGAGATTGCAAAGTGAATATTGCAGAAATGAAATTGAAAAGATTTTCATGGTAGGCCACTCCGAAAGCCTAATGTAAGATTTTTTTCCTTAAATTTTCAAAAAACTTACGTTCGAACAAAGAGGATCGTTCATAAATATGACAATAGGGAGGGAGACCGAATGGAGGCAAGTGGTACCACTGCTGTCATTTGCTAGTTTTTTCCCCATGTCAACTGTTAGTCCCCGACAGCACATTTATTTTCTTTTTCAAAAATTGACGAATTTTTGCAACGTCGATCTATTATTAACGCGATTATTAAAATTCTGTTGAACAAAGTTTACGCTTATGTAGCTAAGATCGTTCTATGCACCTACAGGTGAATACAAATGCAAAGTTGAAAAATTAATTATGCGCGTGCTCGAACCGTAATAGCATGGAAATTGAAAAAAAAATTGAATAAGTGATGTCACTCAATTACAGTCTTCGTCGTTCAAGGGAAAGATCATTTGTGATGAAAATTTAAGTTTTAGATATAAAATGATGGAATGAAAAAATGTCTATCCAAAGGAGAACGATGTGACACAAGCAAGCACATTTTTCTTAAATGAAATTTATAGACTAAAATAAAAAGGAAGCTCTACGTAAAATCGCTCCCAGGTACAAATACTCAAACAGCAATTTCAGCCCACGTACATTTTGGACAAATTGTTTTTTTTTTTGCTACGTACCACACTTTTAAAACTTTAAATAGAGTTTCATAATGGCATCTTCTTTCTCCGACTTTCTTAAAGGTACATCAAGTGAGCATGTTTAAACTTTTAAATAAATCCAATCGGGAAAAAAATATCAAGATTAGCAATCGAAAAACGTTTACATTATTTTTTATTGAAATTCATTTTGCTTTTATTGGTGAGTCCCATTTCATTGAATGATACTCTACTGAAACTGGTAAGTTTAACCATAGAAAATGTGGTTAGGCCTATATGTATGGCAACCAGGCTATAATATACATGTACATGTATATGCTATAACGAAAGTAACGAAATTACCAGAGTGTAGACCTATAAATTGCTAGCAAGTTTAAAAACATACATCAGCTGCAGCATTATTAGACATTCTGTATGCCAATAGTTTGCTTTCGAGCTTGATGATAGAAGTCCAATAACGCACTTTGTCGGCAGGGGTTCTCCCCCATTGCTATTTTGATGCTCCATGAAATCTTGGCAGCATTAAATTGGGTAACATCTAATGGCAGATGAGCCATCACATAGCTTTAATGCGTTTAATAAGAGCACAGCATCCCTAAACACCGTATGTGTAATATAGGCATTGCGTATATTTAATACCAGGCTCGTCTTTTATCCTTCTTATGAATACCAAAAAAAAATCGTTTTGGAGGATTGCGTTCCCTTAATCCTCGGGTTCCGTTTCGCGCTATAGTCCCATCTTTTTCGTAATTATGCAAAAGGTTAATACATGTTTAATGATGACAGCACCGCGGTGAAGGGCCACCTTATTAACAGTAACTCCACAGGTAGTCTCGCTGTTGGAAATTCAAGTAAGACTCGCGATATAGCTAAGCGAAAACCAAAGAATGCTCTTCTTATTGCGGGATATAAAAAATCCAGCTATAGTCTACCTATAATGACCTATTTTGCCGAGTATGACTTATATTATCATAAACCTCAAATTAAATAACTTTCCATTCACAAACTTGTACAAAATAAATAATAAAAAGAACTTTTTTTTGTCCCTAATGGATTCATTCGATATTTTGTTTCGAAATTTCGTTTAATATATTTTACCTATTGTGATTAATGAATAATGCCATGAAAATATCTTTCCATGACACTTTAAAACAGTCAAATTTTTGCATTAAATTCACTGAAATTCGCAGTACATATTTTCAATTTGTTTTAAGTTTTCCAACAAGTTTGGCGCGCTGGCTTACAACATCGTATGGCGGATTCGATTGGTCCAAAAAATCTGCACCGGTGTATAATCTACACTGTAAAATTTTTTTGTCTTAATTTAAGTTAATTTCGTTGTAGACTATTTCCAGCCTTATTAAACGTCTTATT